>CM062290.1:49799391-49896331 GCA_031216915.1 Pictodentalium vernedei
TCGAGCTTCCATGCAGTTAGTACCAGAATATCGAAGTATTCACATGACCATTTGATTTTAAATTAACCCTTTATCCAACGCAGAGGATATCAAAATTTATTATTTTAAATATCATTTTTTCAAATTTTTCAAAAAAATTCAACAAAACCATATCGTGTGACCCCTCGTTGGAATGAGCTCGACGAGCTCGTTCCAACGAGGGGGCACATGATATGGTTTTGTTGAAATTTTTTGAAAAAATAATATTTTTTCAACAGCTGAATTTGCATATTACGCGGGCGGATGCGGGCGATTCGTGGGGTAAAGGGTTAACACCTTACCCCTACGGCCATGCGAATCTCAGAAATCGAGTCGCATCGAATCTCGAATTAAATCGAATCAGACTGAAGCGTTTTGCTCTAATCAAGACTCAGACAGGAGATTTGGTATCGAGTCGAACCTCGATTCGAACCTGACGGATTTTCAAATCGAATTGTCGATATTGCACATTCTGACAAACGTGGAATATATAGCAAATGTTTTCAGTCGACACTTCAGTATTGTATTCAACGGCGACTAGTCTTTTGGGGCAAGTCATTCAAAAATGCGGAATATCCCAGAAACGGAATCAAAAATATTTTCAATATCGGGAACTCCATGAACGCACTTACTTCATTGGAGACCTGATAATAGAAGAAGAGTTGGTATTTTGAAAACATCTCGAGGATTCGAAAATTTCTGTATCAGCCCGACTTAAATCGAATCGAAACATTTGGAAGATTTCGAATCGAATCGAAGTTTCGCAAGTAGAGCTAGGTGGTTTTGATTTTTCAGATTCGGTTTCAGTTCGGCTTCAGGAATAAACCTCGGTTTAGGTTCGGTTTTTTCTATGTGTTCAGAACAGAGAGGAAATAACACTTCAGGCTTCTTAATTTTCTTAACTTGGAAAAAAAATCCACAATACGGCACCACTCACCACGAAATCTCTGTCTGTATTGGGTTCAGCCTAACTTCCCTTTGGGTTCTAGGAGATCAGTAGTTAAGCCTTTTCAGTCAGAAAAATACAAAAATTAGGGCAACAAATGAATAACCTTCATCTAATCTGCGTTATGTTTTCATTGGCACATTTTTCCCTTATTGACTCGTCCACCGGACGAGTCAATAAGGGGAACATGTGACAATGAGAACATGACGTATTCGCCCTTTGCCGAATAGACCAAGTGTCGAGAGTCTATAGTGGTCGCAAGTTCAGTTCTCTCACAGTAAGGTAGTTTGTAAGTTTATGCACAAAGACTGTAAAACCGTTTGGCCGGTTTTTGTTGAATCCTGCGGTTCGGTTTTCCGGTTTGCCGCAAAAACCGAAAGCGAACCGGAAAACCGAAAACCTGCCCAGCCCTATTCGCAAGGCTTTACTAATCACCCACTTTACGCATCCACCACCCCCCCCCCCCCCACACCCATCCTCATAAACACATTGTTGATTACAAATTCAAAAACTGTAAATTTATTTTCGTTGTACTCACAGCCCAATTGTTTTTGACTGAATGTGGAGGAGGAAATATGAAATGTTTGTTCTTTCAGAAAGTGTTTCTTCTTTTTTTGCAGCTTCAGGCCTAGCGATGGGAATTTCCATAGCAACCGTGGGTGTGATCAGTACGCTCTACACAGCCGTAGTGAGTATAACACAACAATCATATTCCGCTGATGCTACTCACAACAACGAAATTGCCATTCAAATTGTGTTGTTCTGCACTCCCCGCGCCTTTATGTGAAGGGGACATTAAGTGATACCCCCGTCCGTCTTATCGTACGTCCCTCAGCATTGCGCACGATAAGTTTAGTTATTTTTAGTAAAATGTTTTCAAATTTTACAAGTGTACTAAATATTTTAGTGAAAGTTCAAGTTCGATTTTCAGAGTGCAAGTCCTATCAGAGTTATAGCCCTTGATTATGAAAAACTAGTTTTCAGTTTCGGCACCTTTTGCTCTCCAAGGCGGAACGATTTGAAATTTGACAGGTTTTCTTACAATTAAAAAAAAAATCAAGTTCTATTATCAAATTGCCAGAACTTTTATCTCCATATTTATAGCATTTGACTGTGCAAAAACTGTTATCTTAATGTTGTTGTTTTTTCTACTTTTGAAAAACAATTCAACAATTTCATATCATGAGACCCACAACCCTCGTTGGAACGAATAAGACAATCTCGCCCCAATGAGGGACCGCAAGGTATAGGTCTGTTGAAATGTTTTGAGAAATAATTTTGTCCCAATTGCACAATTCGTGAGATACGTGGATGGGTGTGATAGATTCGTTGGGATAAAGGATTAACACAACTTTACTTTCATTTGGCGAATTCTTTGAGCCTCGACAGTTTTTTATCATAAAATGAAGGCAAGCAGTGTGTGTGTGTGTGTGTGGGGGGGGGGGGGGGGGGTAAAAATGCAAGAAGCCAGGTGGGTTGGTATCAGAGAAGGCCGGATGCAATTTTATACACTTTTGTAAATATCAAATAGCCTAGCATAACTTGTTACCCATAGAAGGGAGCACGGTGGCTCAGAGTTACGGCATTGGCCTTCAAGCCGAAAGGTCTACGGTTCCATCTCCGCCAGGGGTGATTTAATGCACTTAATCCGGATTACCCTCGTGTGGGTTCGGGTTGGTGCTGTGTACTACGGTGTATTTAACGTCTGTGATTCTTTTGCTTTCAGCCAATACTAACCCTGCTTGGGCAGAATCAGTACGTTGGGAAGTCTGACAGTTGCACTCCGTTGACCGGTTGTTCTCTCCGGGCACCCCGGCTTCCTCGACTCGTAAAACTGTTTGACACGAGGTGCCCTTGGCTGTCTAAAGTGTCGTTAAATCCAATAAAAAAAACTACCCATAGCAACTACATCTCTGACTAATATCGCCATTGTGGACATCGACTTTCGATAAAGTTATCTCCCTTGAAATTACCAGGCAAGCGGAGAAGATCCAAAATGAGAAGCAAGTAATTGTTGAGAAAGCAACTCTGATATCGGAATAAAATAAAACCAAATATCCTTTTGTTACTTTCAATAAACTAAAACGACAGCCAGTTCTCGGAGCTGTCTGTTTTCGTTTAATAACCCTTTATCCAACGTAACAGCCAAATCCGTCAGCGTTATTCACAAAAATCAACCAATTTTCATTATTTTTTTCACTTTTTGTTTCAAAAGCATAGCTTATGACCCTCATTGGAACGAGCTCAATGAGCTCGTTCCAATGGGAAGTCATAAACTATGTTTTTGACGCGAAAAATGAAAACAAAATAGTTATTCAAGAATATTATTTGCAAGTGCCGTCTGCCTCTCGTGTAACGTAAAGGGTTAAAAGTTACAAATGGAAAAAGCCAACTTCTGACTTTTAATAGTTCTCTACAGGAAAATGCCCGAAGTTTGTGAAATGATGCGCGCATCGATGATAAACTTCGCTAACATTTCAAGATTTAATTTTTTTTTGTATAAAATTCTACCCTTTGCGTTAAATTTACTGAGAATTTTAGAAAATTAAGGGGAGCTAACTTTCCTGTAAATTTCTTCTACTGAAAAAAACGGTCAGTCATGATATTGTTGTATAAGGCATTATATGGGTTAAATGTACTAAGGGACGATATTAGATCCACTTGGGTCAAGAGTGAAGACCGCCCATACTATACTACCACGCCACATATGTACGAGAAACCAGATAAATCTGAAAAAAAACGTTCCTTGGTTGCCTGAAGAAGGACTGAAGGCAGCCCTTTTCGAGTGGGCTCGATTTCTACTTTGTACTGTCCTGGGTCGATATGCTGTATGTTGATTTATTTCCAGGGTGGTATGAAAGCTGTAGTCTGGACAGATGCTTTTCAAATGGGAGTTATTACTGCAGGTCTTCTGGCTGTCGTCATTGGAGGTTCTATTGAAATTGGTGGATTCGCAAAAGTGTTCGAAATTGGAGATGAAGGGAACAGACTACCACAGTTTGAGTAAGTGGTGAGCAGAAATAAGCAATAATTTACGCACATTTATATCGTATCGTAACCCCAATGATTTATTGTCTCTCTTGTTTTTTCTGAACCAGACGGCACAGCTTCCGTCGTATGCACGAGAAAGCAAGCCAGAAAATAAGCAGACTGTCATATGCAAAATGAGGTTCCCAGAGGGTGAATTTAGTGATGCTACCATGCATAGCAGGGTAGCATCACTAAATTTACCCTCTGTGAACCGCAATCTGAATCGGGGTCTCAAGACTGAACAGAAAGAGGTACCCAGAGGATAAATTGGCCAACTGTATGGGATAGCATCATCAAATTCACCCTCTGGGGACCTCATTCTGCAAATGTCAGACTGCTTATTTTCTGGCCTGCGAGAAAGTCTGCTGCGCGGCGGATGGGGATGGATGCGTCAGGGGCTTAAACAGGAAAATTTGATAAACATAATAGTTTGTTTCTCAGAATGTGTTCACATTTCTTTGCTTTATTAGAATTTAAGGGGAGTGCCCAGGCACGTAGCGACATGATGGGGAGGTCTCGCCCCCAATAACCTTAACAATTTTCAATAGAGAGTATTCGAAGGTATAAATTCCAATAGTTTGAATTTCAAAGAAATCAGTTTCCTTCTTGCTTTCAACTTTTCAGACTTTTTCGATCAGTCGATTTGAATTTTCACCCTTTCATCACAGCTTTCGACCAATTGCTCCGACATTTCCACTCAACTGTCAAAATTTTCCGACATACAAGCACGAATCTGTGACCGGTCCGGTTTTTCGAATTCATCGTCCTCTTTCCCTCGAAACTTGAAACTTTATTTAGCAGCATACTCGGATACAGTTTACATAAATTAAAATATGGTAGCAATCAAAAAGGATTATACTACATGGAAATGGCATAGCCGGAGAGGCTGTCTTCCTGCCATTCCCAAACATGATATCCTGTCCTGACATCAAAGTCATTTAACTCTTTATCCTCGTTGTTCACAATTGGTAAAGCTCCTAAGAAGACTTTTTGTGAAGCTTTCCCCATATTAGGATTAAAACCACTTACACAATGCTCAAAGTAATCCGAAAAGATGAATAGTGACCTGAAAGGTCCTATGCTCAGGATAATTGTAGATTATCCCGAACGTAAGACCCCCAAATCACTATACAAATCTTCCGATCTTCAGTAGTTGGGAGGATGATATCACTTTATGCTGGGTCACAATCGGGACAGAATGGATTGTTCACAATTGGTAAAACTCCTAAGAAGACTTTTAGTGAAGCTTTCCCCATGTTAGGATTAAAATCACTTACACATTGCTCAAAGTAATCCGAATAGATGAATAGCGATTTGAAAGGTCCTATGCTCAGGATAATTGTAAATTATCCCGAACGTAAGACCCCCAAATCACTATACAAATCTTCCGATCTTCAGTAGTTGGGAGGATGAGATCACTTTATGCTGGGTCACAATCGGGACAGAATGGATTGGTGCAAGTAATGCCGGAAGAATATACGTTTAAGAACGAATTCATTATTGTCTTTTTTACACAGAGGACGATACACGAGGACTATAGAGTGACAGTTATTCGGCCAACACATACTCCTTCCAACTGACTGGCACTGAAGACCCTCTAGCAACGTCCCAGGCAGTGCCTACATGCTTTTTGCCATAAATTGTAACAAGGGAAATCCTCTCAGAATATATATTTCTCCCTACACCACATTCACCGAGTATAGCCACAGAGAGTACGATGTATCGGAATAAGTTGTTTTAACCATTTACCTAACATGAAAAGCAGACGACACTTGCAAACACAATTCTTGAATAACTAATTCTTTTCATTTTTTGTCTCAAAAACATAGGTTATGACCCCTCTTTGGAACGAGCTCGACGAGCTCGTTCCAAAGAGGGGTCATAACCTATGTTTTTAAGACAAAAAATGAAAAAAAATAATGAAAATTAATTGGCGATTTTTGTGAATAGCCGGTTTTGGCCGTTACGTTGGGTAAAGGGTTAAACCATAAACGTTCTCGTTTGGGCGTAGTTTCTGTGAAAAGCCTAACCACTACGGTACTTTTTTCATAGCCTCTGCTATAGAAAAGTATCAAACCGCCTAGGCGTTTTACAAAAAAACTAGTAGCATGGTCTTAGTGTTGCAAGCCCTGTATGTTTCACCCAGCATATCGCTGTTATATTATTATTTATTTATTGGGGTTTAAGGCCACATATTTTTGCACAATGGCTAATCATGACCATGACAGTTTTACGGGTGGGGAAGCCGGAGTACCTGGAGAGAATAACCGAGCAACTGTCAGCTACCCAACAGACTAACTCCATACAAGCAGGGTTAGCATTGGTTGAAGACAAGTGCACCATCGACGTGCAGTACGCCTTAGTACACGACGCCATCGTGCCCCCACATGGGCAATGGGGGTGAAGTGTCTTGCCCAAGGACACAACTCGGTTGCCGCAGGTGGGATTTGAACCGAGGACTTCTCGGCTTGCAGCCTGCACCTCTACCTACTGAGAAACCGCACCCCCCCCCCCCCCCCCCCACCGCACATCGCTGTTTCATTTCTGTTGGAGTCGCATAATAACAAATTGCAAATATATAAGTTATTACTCCAGGTAATAAAAAGCAATTATTAGAAGGACACTCAGCAATTCATTTGACAACTATCAACATAAACCCCACATTTTATCGCCAACCAAATTTGCGAGAGGAACCTGTGTTACTATTTTGTCCCCTGAGTACCAATGTGTTCTATGTGCCCAGTGGCACATAGAACACATTGGAACTCAGGGGACGATTTTCAGCTATCGCTAGCGATTCAAATTGTAATTGCATTGCACGATTTGTAGAACATTCCAGTGAATTTCGCTTCTATTTAAAAATAGCCCGTCGAGGATTTCCGTTCCGCACATGTGTGCGGAACAGATTTTCATTTTCCGTACAGTTTAGTGTAAGTAGATGGGGTTTTCAAAGTGAGTAGATGGGGTTTTCAAAGAACGGGCAGGTAATAAAATAAAATATGCCTTTCAACTTTATCGATTTATTTTGTATGTAATTCTTCACATACAATAGAGCAAAAGTGCTTATATTTAAGATCCTAAATTGGCATCATATATTCCCAGATGCTACTAGAGAATTCCATTTGATACTCATTTTAAAAAATTTCTCCGCCGGGCCACCATGGTGATCGTTGATCGCCAATTAGCGCACCCCTCCCACCCCCACCCCCCACCCCCCACCCCAACAGAATTCCCGGCTACGCGCCTGCATTTACGTCATGATTAAGTTTCACAGCCATACCACCATATAACAGTTGCAAGATTTTCTGAAAGACTTCCATGTTAGGAAAAAGTCACAAAAGCACAATGTCTCGTCTTGAGTCCACCAGGTTACCAGTATAAGAACGATACTATCAGACAATTCGTCCCCTGAGTTCCAATGTGTTCTATGTGCCAGTAGGCACATAGAACACATTGGAACTCAGGGGACGAATTGTCAGTTTATGAAATTCTGAATGCAACACCACACCATGCACGTGAACTACCCGTATGTTCTGCTGCTAACGACCGCACGCAACCACTTCGTAAAACAGTTTTACATTTTTAGAGAACTTCCGGCGCATATCACGGATTTGAGAAAAGAAGATTCGGGGATCCAGTTATTAACTACAGAAGATTAAATGGCTAGAGCATTCTCCAATGCCATGGTAGCCAGACTGATGAGCGTTGTTTGTAATTAGACAATCGGACAGTTCACGTTCATCTTCTTGATTGGGTCATTAGAACCCATCTTTACTGAGACATAATAGAATATATAATAAACTGTTCAAACCGCCTCAAGTAATCAGTTAATCAGTAAAATTTCGTTTTGGTTTCAGCTTCAATCCCAATCCATTTATACGCCATACATTCTGGACTATTTTCATTGGCGGAATATTCACATCATTGACTTTATTTGCCGGAAACCAAGCGTTGATACAGAGGTACATTAGTCTTCCAAGAACAAGGGATGCACAACTGTAAGCATTTATATTTAGCAATAAGCTTGATCTTCGAGCTAATAATAATAATGTTTTACGATTACCGTTGTTGTTTGTTTTCCACGATGGCGGAACTACATTAATTTAACGTCTGGATTGTTACATGTTTTGGGTATTCACAAGACAGAGATTTTTTTTTTCAAATGTCCCCTGCACTTTTGTTTTTTCGTGCCTTGATTGCAACAGTTACTATGACCTTTAACCCTCGATCACTTCCCTGGAAAAGGTATAATATTGACTGGTAATCCTTTACTCAACACAAATAGAATACGACACTCGAAGAAAGAATCATGACACCTCAAAAGTTTAATTTTTTAACTGATCTAGCAGTTTTGATTGCATCTGTCATTGGGGCGAGCGCAGCGAGCCCGTTCCAATGAGGGGTCTTAACCCTATGAAGCCAAACGGCCGGTTTAACCCTTTACCCAACGTAGCGACCAAAAACGGCCAACGCTGTTCTCAAAAATCGCCAATTAATTTTCATTATTTTTTTCATTTTTTTGTCTCAAAAACATAGGTTATGACCCCTCGTTGGAACGAGCTCGTTCCAACGAGGGGTCATAACCTATGTTTTTGAGACAAAAAATTAAAATAATTAGTTATTCAAGAAAATTTTTTGCAAGTGTCGTCTGCTTTTTTTATTAGGTATTAAACAAGATATGTCATACTTACATTCATTTAGTATTAGAGGGTGGCTGCTGAGTTAAAGTGTAGGTAGACCAGTTAATATTTTCAACGTCCAGCCTGAAGGCTGCACGTTGAAAATATTAATTGGTGTACCCCCAAATAATAAATATGTACTCTTCCATTTGTTTCTATTGAACTGACATGGAAGATGCCATCAGGGTTCAAAGGGTTACGCTAATTTTGAAGCAAACATTTAGCCCTTTGGCATTCGCTCGTGTAATTTACAAATTGAGTATTTGACAAAAACCTTATTTTTATACGCCCGTTTTGAAAAAAAACGGGTCGTATTATGGTATACCGCTGTCCGTCTGTCCGTCCGTTTGTCCGTCTGTCCGTCCGGTCACATGTCGTACGATAACTCAAGAATGCTTTGAGAGATTTTCGTGATTTTTGGGTAGGTGGTGTATATCGATGGAGGGAAGCTCCCTTTCGTTTAGTGTCGCCGTTCGATTAGTCATTCCAGAGTTATGGGACTTTATTACTAAGACAATTGTTGATTTTTTACACGTCGTACGATAACTCGAGAACGCTTTGAGAGATTTTCACGATTTTTTGGTGGGTGGTTTATGTTGATGGAAGGAAGCTCCCTTTCGGTTGGTGTCGCCGTTCGTTTAGTCATTCCAGATTTATGGGACTTTATTTTTCACATGTCGAACAATAACTTGAAAATGCTGATAGAAGGAATCTCCCTTTCGATTTGTGTCGCTGTCCGATTTGTCGTTCCAGAGCTATGGGACTTTATTCATCAAAATATAGGCAATTTTCCACATGTAGGACTTTGAGCAATGTTCATGATTTTTCGGTGGCAAGTATATGTAACCTGACAAGTACACATGTATACTCATATTGTGTGGTTCCCTCTTGTAATTAATAACGGGCGTATCATGCGCTTATGGCGCAGCTGTTTATTCAATAAATTTCAACAAAATCATGTAATGTGACCCCCTTATTGGAACGAGCTCGTTCCAATGAGGCGGATCACATGATATGATTTTGTTGAACTTTTTTAAAAAGAATAATTATAATAACAAATTTTAATATCGTGTTCGTTGGGTAAAGGGTTAAAAAATTGCAATGGAGAAATTTGCAGATTTGCAAAATACCTCCGATCAAGTATGGTGTTTCCTTTAGGTAAAGGCAAAAAGCAAAATTGATGTGTGCTTGATAAATAGTGTCACAATATATAGGTACAAATGCAATGTGGATCCTCATGGCCATACTTATCTCATTGCTTAAAGTGCGGCTATTTCATTACACCACCAACGGCTTCCTCTCTCGATTCTCTTGAAAAAAAAGGTTTCGTAAAATTGTTATACTCTCGTGGAAATCGTGGGTTATTTCTCTCTGCTTCACAGAGTGAAATTATATTACCACATGCAGACACTGGAATAACAATTGTGCCCAAACTGAACGAATTATCCATGTATATATATAGTCACTGAAGAAAGAGAACCCCTGATATGTCGCTGCTTCCATCGCTGCTTCCACTGTACTATTTCCTTCGCAGTGACAAATTTCATGTAGAAATGATCAATCAATCAATATAAACGGAAACTATGCATCCCTCTTTGTTACATTATCTTACAAAAAGTATGTATTGAGTCAATAATTACCCCCATTACACAACGTATTAGGTACATCTGATTAGGGCTGTCACGATCAATGACAGCCCTAATCAGATGTACCTAATACGTTGTGTATTAGGTACATCTGACGGTTCAAAAGTTCAGAACATCAAAGCTTTGAATGTACCTAAAAGTTGATCGTCTTCGTTGTTTACTTGAGGTAGGTCAGCTGACTTGAACTTCATTTTTATCGACTTCAGAGAGAGGGAGAGGGGTGGGGGGGGGGGGGAGTCATCTAGGTACGATTAATCTATTATTATCGATTATTTGCGACGATTAATCGATTCCTAAATTTAAAAATCGTGACAGCCCTACATCTGATACAAATTCTGTATTCCGCAACTGCAGTATACAAGTGTGTCTTTAATTACGATTGTTTACGTTACTATTTATAAAACATTACAAGCTTTCGAACTCGAAAGACGTTTGCGAGAGACCGTATTCGTTTCTGTATTATGAAAGTGAAACTCATTTCTGAACAGTATATATTTGTGTAATTATTAAATTACGAAGCCAGATTGTTTTTTATGCCACTATACCTGAGTTGCTGGAAGCATTCAAGTTGAAACAACACGCGGGTACAGCGTTCAGTCTTTTCGAATTTTCCCACACACATGTCCAGGCAGTGGCGTAGATAGCTTTTCGCTGGCGGAGGGGCAAGCCCAAAATTTTCCGACAGACCGAAAATTTTCCGACAGCGTAACAACAACAAAAACCCAAACAAACAGAAAGAATCTGTTGTTTACTGCAAATGTACTGAAAATTGGTCTTTTTTACCCAAAATTTACCCAAAATGGCATGTTTTTATCACCAAAGCCAGCATTTTAATGTTATTAGGCATAAATTCGCCTAAAAGTGGTTCCAAAAAATTTCCGACAAAACTTCTGGTGGGGGGCCTCCCTCCCTTTATCTACGCCACTGTGCCCAGGACATAAAACTTAATTTAACTAATGATAATGTGAGCAATCAATCTATCAGTTGCACATTTTGCATTTTGGCGTATGTCATAGTAAAACTGAGTAGGGGATGGGTTGCCACCTTCTGCAGAGTTGTCTAATGAAGTGTTTTACACAATTATCCAGCACAATTTAGAACACCACAATCGAAGGAGACACCCCGGATTCACAGAATTGTTCAGTGTTTTAACCCTTTACCAAACGTAACGGCCAAAACCGGCCAGCGCTATTCACAAAAATCGCCAATTAATTTTCATTATTTTTTTCATTTTTTGTCTCAAAAACATAGGTTATGACCCCTCTTGGAACGAGCTCGTCGAGCTCGTTCCAAAGAAGGGTCATAACCTATGTTTTTGAGACAAAAAATGAAAAGAATTAGTTATTCAAGAATTGTGTTTGCAAGTGTCGTCTGCTTTTCATGTTAGGTATAGGGTTAAAACAACTTTTGTGAGTTTGAAACAGAGCTTTGTTTTCATTCCAGTACACTTCTTGTGAGTTTTCCTCTTACGATTATCTTTCTTCTTCTGATCGGAATCGTTGGCCTAGTATTGTATGCAAAATATAGATTATGTGATCCCATGAGAAGCAGAAGAGTGACATCACCAGATCAGGTATATTCAATTTAACTATATCCAAGCCAGGAAATAAGCAATCTGCCATTTACAAAATGAGGTCCACAGGGGGAGTATTTGCTGATGTCTTCCCACACACTGTGCCAATGTATCCTCTGAGTACCTCTTTCTGATTAGGTTTGAAACCCTGATTCAGATTATGGCTCACAGAGGGTACATTTAGTGATGCTACCCTGCGCATCAAATTCACCCTCTGGGAACCTTATTCTGCTAACCACAGTCCACTTATTTCCAGGCTTGACTATATCAAACCCGTATAACGATGTCTCTGTGTGGTCTTGTGGGTCTGTCTTCCAGACTTTATGTGAACTTAGACAATAGTGTTTGCGTCTCCAGAAGAATTTCCTTTGTTTTCTCCATGTGCCCACAAAGAAACCAATGCATCAAAGTTTGTCTTCTAGATTTTATAAGGACCTGTCTTCCATTACTTGTCACCGACGACACCGAGAACAATAGAAACACATAACGAGTTCCCACATCGTCGGTTAACCCTTTACCCAACGCAGAAGATATCAAAATTATTATTTTAATTTTCAACTGCTGAATTTGCATATTACGCGGGCGGATGCGGCCGATTCGTTGGGTAAAGGGTTTAAACAAGGCGTGTTTGTGTATTAATTTATTGGTAACTACTTTTTATTTCAGCAACGCTCTTTCTACAGATATTAACCCTTTACCCAACGTAACGACCAAAACGGACCAGCGCTATTGTCAAAAACTGCCAATTAATTTTCATTATTTTGTCATTTTTTTTGTCTCAAAAACATAGGTTATGACCCCTCGTTGGAACGAGCTCGTTCCAACGAGGGGTCATAACCTATGTTTTTGAGACAAACATAAAAAAATAGTTATTCAAGAATTTTTTTTTTTTTGCAAGTGTCGTCTACTTTTCGTGTTAGGTAAAGGGTTAAACTATAGCATAGAATCCTACGAAACTTCGAAATTCGATTCGAAATTATCCCGATGATTCGATTCGTTTCGAGTCGATCGCCACTTTGATAAGCAATGATTCAGATAAAGGTCGAGGCCACTCCATCTTATTTTAAATCGTAAACTGATAGGTAATTTTAACAACACTTCATTCGGGACATCGTCCGCTGTACTTGCGAAAAACTACAAAACTGAAGCAGTTTGCAAATCACTCTGTTGATTGAATAGCTGCGAAATGGGCAGCCTCGTTTCAAATATTTCGGTTGGTGACGTCAGACGGTAACATAAGCTAATAAAAGCTGTAAACATAGAAAACCGTCCAATCAGCGGGCGAGGATTCTAGTCTTATTGGCCCATAATATCTCCATGTTCGTCAACTTGAAAAGGGGTGAGATTCGATTCCAGATTCGATTCGAAACCCTCCATCTCATTCCATTCGCGATTCGGTCGACACGAAATAAAAGATCTACGGGGTTCTAATACAGTAATGGCGTTCGGAGATGGACTGGGTATGAAAACAATAAGGATGTTCGTAACGCATTTTTCTTTCGACAACGATCATTTTACTTACACGACTGGTGGTTAACCCTTTACCTGACACGAAAAGCAGACGACACTTGCAAAAATAAAATTCTTGAATAACTATTTTTTTTCCTTTTTTGACTCAAAAACGTAGGTTATGACCCCTCATTGGAACGAGCTGGTTCCAATGAGGGGTCATAACCTATGTTTGTGAGATAAAAAAATGAAAACATAATGAAAATTGATGATTTTTGAGAATAGCGGCGGTGGGTATTGGCCGTTACGTTGGGTGAAGGGTTAAACTATTTGGGATTAGCAGGATCGTCGCGAAGATGACCGATTTGGTGGGTGGGGGTGGGTACAAGTATAATAATTAATAGGTATTACGTCATGCTTAGCGCAAGAACACAAGACCATGATGTCATGATTTTCATTTATAAAAAATTAACACCTAAACGTTGAACGATTGTCAACATTTATGCGAACATGTCAAGAAAATGTGGAATATTGTAAAATAAAGTTGTTATTACCACCAGTGGGTTTCCAAGATGGTGTATTGAAGTCCCGACCTCGCCTCTTGGACATATGTCGACTCCCCACAATGGACTCGTCGATATATGCCCAGAGACGAGATCCCGAGTGCACCATGCAGCTCAGAAACACGCCTTGTGGTAATAACTGAGGAAACGTTTATATCGCGAAGCCAAGCACTCCGGCTACCACATGTCTTGGCGATTTATAAGCACAAAAGGAATGAATTTGTATTAACTGTTAGAAAGTCCAAGCCCGCGTATGTATCAAAAATTTAGAACACAGTGAGTAGCTCTTGTGTCGCCTTCGTCCCAATGTTGGGAAAATCTAAAATCATTCATTGGTAACAATGTTTCAGGCATTCCGACCATTAACGATTTGAACAATATGTACTCCACTAGGGGCACCATACTTTTATTACCATTGAATTACCTGGATAACCTTGGAGACTTGAAACTATGAATCTCTAAACTCTCACAGTTCATTCAAATACTTCAACCAATGTTCACACTGTTTTGAGTACGATATCCCAGAGAGTGCCAAAAGCATTTAATAATTTTGGTAGAAGTATTTGAGTAATTTACGAGGGTTTTGGATTTTATAAAAGTGGTTGGGGTCAAACATGGATTATAATAAATGAAAGCACACCCAGAATCGTGCACACCCTGAGCCGTTTTGAGTCTGATTTTGTGCAAGCCCCGGAGAATGACGTACATTCACTACTATGTACCTTTGGGTGTCATATACAAACAATATCCCCCACCCTGGAAGCAGTTTGCCAAAGTATAAGAATAGTATAGCTCGCACATTTCTGGTCTTTTCCGCAGTACACTGCAAAAATATAGATTCTTTTTAGAACCAAAACTGGCTGTAATCTTGTCTCTGAGATGGAACCAGTTCTGTTTAAACAGTATTTATTTCAAATCAAATAAATTTATAAAGATTTAACATTAAATATTAACAGAATTAAACATAAATTGGGGGGTGTCAGCCGTAAGTTTAGAGCTTATACGAGGTTGTCTCAAATCAAGGAGATAAGAACAGTTGGCATATCGAACCAGTTTTGGTTCTGTATAGAACCAATATACCAGGTATTTATATTCGCTTTGTTTCAAAATGTTTGGCGACTGCGTTGAATAAGCTCCAAGTTTACTGCTGAATCTACTTCAGTTCATGTATTATTCTGTTAAAATTGAATGCTAATCTTGGTAAATTTATTTGATTTGAAATAAATACTGTTTGAACTAAACTGGTTCCATATCAGGGACGAGATAGAACCAGTTTTGGTTCTAAAAAGAACCTTTATTTTTTGCAGTGTATCTCGGATAGAACCTCAAAAGCTGGGTCATGTCGCGTTGCATTGTGGTTGACACGTGTGTGTGTGTTGCCACTTAGCCCAGGTGAGGTAGGCAGCCATATTGTAACATTAATGTCATTGTGATATATGTTGTTAGAGCGCGTGCCCAGCACGTGTTCTTAGGGTGACGTATGTTTCTGTTATCCATTTTGTATGATCAAACGTAATGACATACTCCACATAATTAGAGGCATCTCGGCGCCTAACAGAACTAGGTATAGTGCTGTCGCCGTGGACTGACCACTTTGCACAAAGTGAGCAATATTTCCTCGGCCGAAATAATATTAGACGCCTAACACTAATTATAGGAAAAATCATCAAAAATTTAATTAATGAAGAACCGGGTACTACCCGGTGCTTCATTAATTAAAATTTTGCTGCTCCTAAACGCATACGACCTGTCGACAGCGGCTTTACTGTACCGCCCGTACCAACAGAGTGTCATCAAAGATGTTGGCCTGCAAGGTGTTTTGGGGGTACTTTGAGTAACTGAATTGAACTGAATCGAGATTTGCGCCCTCATAGAAACCAAGAATGCAACCTCCACCAAACAAGCTAGGTGACGAAAATACGTGTCACCCTAACAATACGCGCTGCACAGGCATCCTAACAACACATTTGGCCTGTTAATGAGGCCATCTGGCTGTCCACATTGGCTATCATGACAATACACATGAGACCCCTAATGCAACGCGGCATGACGACAGTTCTGAGGTCTTGCGAAAAAGGTCAGAAGTTTACGGGCTGTACTACTGCCAATGCTACGTTTCTCACTCCATCTTATGCCTCGCGTCCAACTTCCCGTTTGACCCTTTTACTGCCACGCCCACTTTATCCATATATGGAGGACCTCTGTGTACGCCTGTGTGTGAGGAAGTTTAATAAAATTCATGACATACTTGAAAGTCTATCATCTGATTAATTGTTGGAAAGGGCTCTCTGAGTCTTTTCCAATAAGTAATCAGATGGTAGGTTTGATCTGCGCATGCCAGAACGTACAGATAACCATCATAAATATGTGACAATAGTCGCTTTCGGCAGCAAATGTGTTAACCCTTTACCCAACATAGACGATATCAAAATTTCTTATTTTAAATATCATTTTTTTTTAAATTTTTCAAACAATTTCAACAAAACGATATCATGTAACCCCTCATTGGAACGAGCTCAATGAGCTCGTTCCAATGAGGGGTCACATGATATGGTTTTGTTGAAATATTTTTTCAACTGCTCAATTTGCATATTACGCGGGCGGATGCCATCGATTTGTTAGGTGAAGGGTTAACGCCCGGTAATTTGGTTAGTATTCTAGGGTATGTTCTTTTTCTTTCTATTTGCAGATACTGGTCCTGATGGTTATGGAATCGTTTGGGCGATTAAAAGGGTTGCCCGGACTTTTTGTGTCATGTGTATTCAGTGCGTCTTTAAGGTGAATAGAGAATTGTATTTTTTCACGTTAAAACAATTTAACAGTGTGCTTTGATATGACAAAGTCTAAATGTATACAAGAAGTGAACAAACATTGACCACAGTGACTGCGAATGGTGTGTGCTCCCGGAGTTTTAAAAAAAAATAGTTTAATTTGAACACGGATTCAACCGTAATTTGTTTTAACATGAACACTTGATCGCCATTAACTTTATTAGTTTCGGGCAGATCGAATGGTGGGGGTGGGGGTGGGGTGGGATGGTATTTGTGTTGGAATGAAACTGAAAATAACACATAATAATAAAAGCTGAAGGGAAATCACTCTTTATCTTCAGAAAGGTGAAGGCGGCAATGGGAGGCGCGGTGGCGTCGCGGTAACCGGTTCTCGTCAGATCACCGGAGTTAAGCAACGTCGAGCGCGGTTAGTAGTTGGATGGGTGACCATTTCAGCGACTGATTCGCGCTCCCGCGTTGTGTCCTTGGGCAAGGCACTTAACCCCGATTGCCTACATGGGGAGCACGATGACGCTGTGTACTAAGGCGTACTGCACGTCGACGGTGCGCATGTCTTCAACCACTCTAACCCTGTCTGTGCTGCGGTGCAGAGTTCAGAGTTACGATGTTGGAGAGCTGACAGCTGCTCGTCGTTGCTCGGTGGTTCTCTCCGGGTACTCCGGCTTCCTCCACCCGTAAAACTGTCACCGACATGATAAGACCCTGGCTATTAATGTGTCGTAAACCATAATAAAAAAAAGGCGGCAATAAACAGTCCTTTAACTTTTTGAACCCGAGCGGCCGCATTTCCGACCAGGAACATGACATAACGCCATTAAATAGGATGGCTGTTCAGTAAATGTGTGGGGTATACCAATCAATATTTTCAACGTGCAGCCCCGAGGCTGCACGTTGGAAATATTCATTGGTCTAAACCCAGATAATGAATATGGACTCCTCTAATTGCTGCCATTGAACTGGCATGGAAGATACCACTAGAGGTCAAAGGGTTAAATAAAAAAACTTACAATGTAACCGATTAGCAGGTTACTCTTATAACGTGGTGGTAACCTATAGGGGATAAGGTGTTGTAATAACCGGCTTCCCTTACGCGAGTTACGCTGTTTCGGTTTTATCGAATTGCCGTTAAGGTTCCGCTCCACAAGTTTTAAGGGCATTTCCAAAAATGACATGCGATACACTCTCTTCAAATTAGGGTTTATTATATCCCCTGGTTCTCTAGGAACCGGGAACGGAAATGAAATTACTCTCAGAACCGGGAACCGGGAAATTTCCCGGGTAGTATCAAGGAAATTTACGAGGGTAACATGACGCATTTATTTTAATGATAATGAGCATATTTCATTGGCAATCTCCCATCTCCAAACGGAAAAAGTTTTTTTCCTAAGACAAGTATGAAAACCCAAACCCGCTTCAGTCTCGTCTTTATTTTCAGAATCACTCGCATTATCACATCTACCTTCTCCAACATCAACACCCTCTTCTTCACTGCCTTCACCAGTCTCCTCTGCTTTAAGCAGAGGAGACTGGTGATGGCTGTGACGAAGGTGTTGATGTTGGAGGAGGTACTGAATAGTGATGCTAGTGATTCTGAAAATGAAGACGAGTTTGAACTTTGAAGCGGATGAAGAAGGTCTTGCTGTTGAAAGGGAGGGGTCCTCCAGAACTGGCTGAGAGATACAGTGATTCGTTGAAAATGGTTCTTCAGGAATCAGGACTGTAAACATTTCAGGTGTGAAAGGGCTGACGAAATCTAAGCTTCAATTCAAAAAACTTCAGTTCAATACACAAAGAGTGCCACGCTTCGTTCCCGGTTCCGTGTTGTAGATTTCCCGTGCATCGGGGCCAGCTTTCGGAACCGGGAATTCCCGTTCCCGTGATTAAACCCTATTTCAAATGCGAACATTCTTTATCCTATTTATATAACCCATAACATGTATTACATTTTCTGAATCCACTAAAACATACAACACTATCTGAAAAGGTAGAAATGAACAATCTGAATGTGGGTGAAATAATTTACTGTCAAATGGAAAGCTTCAACCTGAAAAAGTGCATGAAAAAATGCCGAAACCAGTCATTTTCAGCCACCCAGCTGCCCCAGAAGCAGAATTTCCCCCCTAACCCCAGTTACCTATTCCTGGAGCATATCATCCCCTGTTTCTAACATTTGAAAACAAATTATATGTTTACGTCTAATTTTTAGTTACATGCCTGGTAACAACTCCGTGTGAAAATAAAATTTTAAAAAATAGTCAGTTTTTCGAAGCCACTGTTTCCCATAATTTCTCTGGTAATTTGCCCCTATGCATCAGACTCCAACCGTGTGAGCAGAACTTCAAATTCTCTTGTCCAACAAATAGCCTAATACAACCATATATCTGATGCTAAAAATTCATCTCCAGTTTACATAGCATTAGTTTCTACATATGCCCGTAGTTTAGAAGTTTTCCCTTGTGCAATACTGCGAAAATGTACAGATGAACGTAAAATAAACAGTGACAACTAACGCGAGATCTCGCCGAAACGAGATTGCGCGTAAGTTGTTGCTATTTACGTTGACGGGAATTCTGTTAAGATCAAACGGCATGCCACTCCACCCACCGGGAATTCGGTTAAGATGTAAACGGCATGCCACTCTATTCATATTTGGATTCAATATGCAACCTTTGAGTCGAGTTAATCCCGGAAAGATTTCCAAGACTGACTGACATTCGACATTAGGAATTTAATTTGTTTTGTATTATTCTGTAGTAACATGTACGTCATCCGTCTGTGTTACAATTGACGTAATCCCCACATAACCTAAACGATTGTTCGCGGGATATTCCCAGGCATGTGCTAAGATCATAGAATGTAACTTTTATGACAAAATATCATTTGTTTTGTTGTTTTTTTTTTTGTATTTACAGCACAGTGTCATCAGGGGTCAACGCCTTAGCTGCCGTTTCTCTGAAAGACTTTGTTCAGCCAGCTTATTTTGGGGTCAGAAAACAAAAAATGGGAGACAAGATGTCATCTAGATGTTCTATCGCTTTGGGTAAGTACTGAAAATGTTTTAGAGAACGCTGGATCCTGAAAAAAGTATTTTCAGATATTTGCTAAATTGACTTCTGAAAGAGAAAATGTGAAAAGTATATTTTTCAGTAAAAGTTTGAAATAGTCTATCACATATATAAGACGGATACACAAACTCAACAGCGACTGCTTAAATATCATGTCGTCATTCTTCAGTACTCTGAACGTTTAGCCCTTTTCCCAATATATATTGGGTAAATACGACCAGCGCTATTCGCCTTTCAAATTTTAATTATCGTTTCAATTTTCTTGTCTCAAAATCATAGCTTGTGAACCCCTCATTGGAACGAGCTCAACGAACTCGTTCCAATGAGAGGTCAAAAGCTATGCTTTGGACACAAAAAATTAAAATGCTTCGTCATTCAAGATTTTGTTTTCGAGTGTCGTCTGCTGTTCGGGTTAACTGAAAGGTTAATTTAAACTTTCAAATGGTAGTATAACCTCACAGGTGTTATTGTTTAGTTTCAACTAAATAAAATGTTTAGTAAATTAAGATATCCGAACCATGTTCTGAAATGAATTCTCATATCCCAAAAATGCCCCACAGAGTCAGTAGCGTGGCCATGTGGGGAATTAGCGGAGGGAGGTGGGAACTCGTCCTCCCACTTTTTCTGAAACAATTCAACCTCACATTAGTGCCTCAAGTCCACGAAACTAGTTCATTTACTCTCTTGGGTCGCCATTTCTTGGATTATTTGCAATAGTAACGCCTCTATTTTTTGGGCACTTCGACCTTAACCCTTTACCCAACGCAGACGACATTAAAATTTATTATTTTAAATATCATCTTTTGAAATTTGTCCAAAAATTTCAACAAAACCATATCATGTGACCCCTCGTTGGAACGAGCTCGACGAGCTCGTTCCAACGAGGGGTCACATGATATGGTTTTGTTAAAAAAAATTTAAAAATAATATTTTTTCAACTGCTGAATTTGCATATTATGCGGACGGATGCAGCCGATTGGTTGGGTAAAGGGTTAAAGAAGTGCCCAGGAAACTACGATTGGCATGAAAAGTGGACGTAAATTTTTTTGTCTGCTGCCATAAAATTTATTTTTATCACTATACACCGATATTACGTGTATAAAATACATTCGTGTGTGTAAATAATAAACCCACTTTACAAAAACTCATGCCTTGGATATGTGCGGTGACAATTTTACCTCCCCTAACTCCACATTTTATTACCGTTAGGCGCCACATTTTCTACTCAATTTGCGTTGACGGAAATGACTCTGTTTTATCTCTTTTACAGCTCTTATCTTTGGTGGACTTACAGTCGGTGTAGCGTACTTGGTCGGTGTGCTCGGAAAGACAGTTTTGACTTTAGTTCTAAGTCTGTTTGGTTTGCTCGGTGGACCATTGTTTGGCATATTGGTGAATGGAGCCTTATTCCCACACGTCAACTCATGGGTAAGTTTTAAAATTTTCATAACCATTGGTCGTCGTGGGGAACATTTTTATCACCAGGTGTATATCGAAATGTTTGGACTTATTAACACAGCTATGGCCAAACTTTCGGGGATGAAATTTTTGCATATAACCGGTGGACGGTAATGTTTCAACCCTTTACCCAACGCAGACGATATCAAAATTTGCTATTCAAAAGAAAATATTTTTTTCAAACTTTTCAAAACAATTCGAAAAAACTATATCACGTGATCCCTCATTGGAACGTGTTCGGTGTTCGGCGAGCTCTTTCCAATGGGAGGAAGGGGGGCACAAGATATGGTTTTGTTGAAATTTTTTGAAAAAAATAGTTCTTTTTCATCTCCTCAATTTATTTGTTACGTAAAGGAATAATACTATGTAATGTTGCTTTGAAGGTTTATTGCAGGACCCTGTGTGACGTCATGTTTGGTTGTCATGGTAGCCCACGTGAACGATCATGTTGCGACGTCATTACCATGGTCATATGTCGTGTCAGTGCATGTTGTTTGGGTCGCACGTGTCTCCGACGTCCATTTTGTTTACTGGATGCCACTATCTTGGTTTCTACAGTGACACGTGGTTACCATATGATCCAAAAGCCTTTAATATTACGGGGATGTCTTCTTTTTTTTGGGAGGGGGGGGGGGGGCTGTTGGATTGAACGGGAGTATATTTAATTACCACAAACAACCCGACAAATGTTTATTTGTCTAGGATTCTCCGAGAATCCTCGTTTGTTCATTCCTAACTTGATGGCACATGGTTATGATGAGACTGGAAGGCTAATACAGTGTGGGCGTGTTCTAGGGTGCATTCAATTGTACAAAGTAAATCGAATTACCCGAATGGACCTTACAATTGTTGATTTGACTCGGATTCTCCGATAATCCTCAGTTTCTCATTATTCCTTTCCCCCCGTTGCTTGGCCTGTTTTGCCTATGTTATGACTTCCTAGATGTGTGTATGTGATAGTACACAATGTGTACTTATTCTCATCACATTGAGCACATGGACACAGGCTGGATGTGCCGATATGTGCCTATATGAAAATGTACAATGTGCGCACAATACATACGACTCTCATTGGCAGCTTGATATTTGAGGATAGCTATGATATGGTGATATATTATTTGGGGATACCTTTTGGAGGATACCTTTTTGATGATACATTTTAGAGGATACCTAATAAGGATAGCTATCCGAGGATGTTAAAGCTCCTGACACATGTCTGGTGCTTGGCTTCTAGACCACCCAAAGCCTTCATATCTCCAACGTAACTACTGATGACT
The DNA here is from genome assembly GCA_031216915.1 of Pictodentalium vernedei. Lineage (NCBI taxonomy): Eukaryota > Metazoa > Mollusca > Scaphopoda > Dentaliida > Dentaliidae > Pictodentalium > Pictodentalium vernedei. The sequence continues at coordinate 49,821,888 of CM062290.1, forward strand.
TGTCTATTATTATCACCGTCTGCCCTATGATCAACTTCCATTGTATTCACTCAGTTCTATAGTCTTCTACCCGTTCAGCTTTGAACCATTACTGCTGACTTGTGGTACTACTACAGACATGTTAGCTATGTCTGACCCTGTCCAGATCTCCGCCCTCGGCCAGGTCTTTAACTCTTTTAGCGCGACAGGCGACTAAAGTCGACTGACGACAGACCGCGGAAAGGTACTGCTGTAGTCATTTTAGCCAACGAGCTCGTTCCAACGAGGGGTCATAACCTATGTTTTTGAGACAAAAAATGAAAACAAATAATGAAAATTAATTGACGATTTTTGAGATTAGCACAGGCCGGTTTTGCCGTTACGTTGGGTAAAGGGTTAACTTTGAAAATTGGTGTTTTTCTGTCTTTGTGACCTTGCGACAGATAATACCTCTCCTCACCGAGTGTCAGTCAGCACGGCTAATTTCTAACGTCTGTGGAATAGAGTGTGATGCTTACAGTTTGGATGTGTGCTTAGATCAATAAGATGAAAATAGAATGAAAATGTCCACTTCTGAGATTAGTCTTGGACACAAATTATAAAGTCGAAAGACTTTTGTCCAGAAAGAAGGGGAAAAAACGTGAGTTACTTGCTAATTCAAATTCTCAGTAATTTGTGTATTTAATCAGACAATTTTATCTATTTTGTTCCCAGATAATAGTATATATCATTGCGTAGGAATAAAAGTGAAAAAAAAACATCTAATATGAAAATACAAAAGTTAACAGGGAACTATTGTGGAGGACGGTGTTGGGTGTCTGACACTGCGACGACAATTGCATGTGCATGTAAAATATGATCGTGTGCACTTTGAAGCGTGAAAACTCACGGGAGATAACTCGAAATTCTGGCCCTTACAACAGGAGTTGAAATAGTTCAAGATGACGACCCGATCGGTACGAGTGAGGCCTAGGGGGGTCAGAAACCCCACACAACGGCATTTCAACCCCCCCCCCCCCCCCCCCCCCCCCCCCCCGCCCCGTAAAAAAAGAAAGAAAAGAAAACTGGCTAGGGCACCCAATTGTAGAATTTTGGTTACGCGCTGATTGTGTGATACCGAGTTAAAATTTTAGATTTTTTCTCTCAAGGATGTATTCATCCTGCAAACTGTCCTCAGATGTTGGAACATCTGAAATAAAGCTTATAGTTTCCGATGTCATAAAAGATGCTGTGTCTTTCTTTTTACATGAGTGTTGCCTCGTGTGGGTTTTTTCCAGGGTGCTATGTTTGGTGGAATTTGCAGCCTTATAATGTCATTGTGGGTCGGCATTGGAGGTATATTGAATCGCCAAAAGTCTGGTTTGCTTCCAGTCAGTGTCGCTGGTTGCAACGAAACAACGAACAATATTACTACAGTTTTCACTACCATTGTCACGAACACCACCCTGACAGTATCAAACACAACACAAGCTGTTACAACAGAATCGAGTGGGTAAGTATTTTATCACATGGACCATTTTCCCATACAGCTCATACACAGCACTTTAGCGTGGTTGGAATTTTAGAGTGGGTGCTTGTTTCGTGGAGGAGTTTCGGGGATATTTGGTTCGCCCAGACGTTTTCAGTTTAGACGTGTCGTGTTCTGAGGTGCGATTTTCAGTATTTTTTGAGATTTAAGTCAACATTTGCTTGGTATGAAATTATTGCAGACCTTCGTTTAATCCTTTACCCAACGAAATGGCCAAAACCGGCCAGCGCTATTCACAAAAATCGCCAATTGATTTTTATTATTTTTTCATATTTTGTCTCAAAAATATAGGTTATGACCCCTCTTTGGAACGAGCTCGGCGAGCTCGTTCCAGTGAGGGGTCATAACCTATGTTTTTGAGACAAAAAATGAAAAAAAAAAATAGTTATTCAAGAATTTTGTTTGCAAGTGTCGTCTGCTTTTCATGTTAGGTAAAGGGTTAACTCCTATTTCTGCAGATATTATTAACCCTTTGGACTAGTAACGGCCGCTTGTCCGGTCCAGAGTCGTGATACGACCTGAATTTATAAGACAGTTGATTACTCAGTGAAATTGTGCTGTAGACTCATCGAGACGTTCAGCATGCTAAGGCTACACTACTGTTCAACCGATTACCAAAAATGGCTGCTGACCGATTACAGGTTATTTGAGCTCACAATCGGCTGATTCCGATGCCGATTACGATTGTAATACCGTGCACTACTAGACAAGTCGAGGCTCGAAAGAACTACATTAAACTGAACTTATTTTACGGGTTTACAGTCTGTTCACTACTAAATAAGTCCAGACTCCAAAGAATTACATTAAATTGAACATTTTTCACAGTGTTAAACTCCGTTAACTCGGGTCCAGTATAATTACCAGTCGCGCACACTTGGGCGGTAAACGTGGCTCTCAGAGCCACGTTTACCATCCAAGGGCGCGCAACTGGTAATTTTTACTGCGACCGGAGTCAGTAGAGTGCAACCTTCACTTTTCCGGTATGAACTGGCGATTGCCGCCAAGTACGCTCAATTGTAAGCTTTACACGTCGTTTAACTTGAATATCCGTAAAAGGGGTGTCAAGAGAGATTAAGAATACATATTGTGGTGGTTTTTCAACTTTATTGAATAGTATCATTGACAGCATTGTACATTAACAATTAAACAATTGCAGAAGATAATAAAATGTGGTTAATCAATCATCACAAACATTGCTTGGCAACAATCGGTTGAACCGATGTTCCAGGAGCCGTTGCTGTTGTCATCCGATTGTCAACAATCGGCCGATTGGGGTGGCCGATTCCGATCATCTTTTGAACACTATAAAACTGATCAAAAGGAAGTGAGGCTGAACACAATGGAGAATTCTTACAGAAATGGCTTTTTGTGGTGGGTGATGTCGAATAAACTACTGCAGGACTTCCCAGCTTACAGAGCCAGAGGTGTTGTGTACTATATGTTGTTAACCCTTTACCCAACGTAACGATCAAAATCGGCCAGCGCTATTCTCAAAAATCGCCAATTAATTTTCATTATTTTTTTCATTTTTTGTCTCAAAAACATAGGTTATGACCTCTTGTTGGAACGAGCTCGTTCCAACGAGGGGTCATAACCTATGTTTTTAAGACAAAAAATGAGTTATTCAAGAATTTTTTTTTTTGCAAGTGTCGTCTGCTTTTCATGCTAGGTAAAGAGTTAACACATAGAAAAACCTGAACCGAAACCGAGTTTTTTTTCCTGAAACCGAACCGACCCGAATCTAATAAACCAAAACCGCCCAGCTCTTCCGCTAGTGTTTCTTTTTGGTCACAAGCATCATATGACAGACATAAGTTGTGGGAAGGCAAGTGGTCCCGTGGAGCGACCCTCCCCCCCACCACTATCATTGTTGGGAGTCCTCAGTGTCTCTGTCGGGTAATGTTGATAAATATGCTCCCAACAGCGCTACGTGGGAAGATTTGGTGGATTGGTACAGAGTCGGTGTACACAAAATGTGGTATGTTATCCCTGACATATTGTAGATACATTGCTAACAATTAAACACATTTCTTAACACATAGCAGATGGCATTGCTAATATGTCCTTGTTAGATAACTCAAAAGTGTCAACTTTGATGAATTTCTGTTCACACTGACATCGTCTCCCATTGTTTGCAGGGATCCATTTCTTCCGTTCTATAGACTGTCCTATTGGCATTATGCAACCCTAGCTCTCATCGTTTCAGTATCTGTTGGAACCATAGTATCAGCATTCACAGGTGAGTATAATTGACAATTATTGATTAATATCAGGGCTGTACTCTTTGGTGTTTCGCAAGACAAAAGAGCTATACGCACCCATCGAGGAATGCTCTGATTTATCACATATGCTTTTCTTTCCCAGAATTACCCATTATCAAACTCGGCTGATACGACGCCGATCTCGGCCGATATGAACCAAGCTAGAGTCGAAATGTTCACAGCTGTTCGCCGAACGCAGTCAGGAAAATTGGAGTTACCGGAAATCGTGGGGTGGTTTAAAGCAGGGTTTTGTATGGAGAGATATTAATGATGGCAACAAGTTATGACTGGGTTGGGTGAAGAGAAGAAAGAAGACAGTTCTACATAAAATTCACCGCAAACTAAATTTCCGAGCCGTGAGCGGGAGATTCGTCGAAGTGGGATAAGAGGTTGTTCAGCTATCCAAACGTCGCGGCTTCCCCTGTGGGGAAGCCGAGACGTTCGGGTAGCTGAACTCGGGGTAATTGAAGAGCAGACTTCGAACTTTGTTTAGTTTTTAAGGTTATTTGTTTTACAAGTATTTGCGTGCAAGTTATGCAACTTTTATTAACGCCTCTCCTTAGCCCAATAACCTTCGTAGCGGCAACTCCGTGGCCTCGCTCTTCTCGAATACTTTGAAGGGATTTTTAGCCTGGACAGATTGTGTCTCTCTCCGCACTGGGGAGAGCTATTTTACGTCCCCATTCGATGGGACGGTACAGTGTGTTCGGACACCAAGAGAAATATTGGACTTTGTGAAAAGAATTAGAATCAATAACACTGTCAGAAAACTGCAACAGATCTAAGAACATTTTGTAAATAATTGTTTTGGTTTAATAAATGAAGAGGTCATTACTTGGTGAGTTTTATATCAACCGGGATATCATCCCGAGGGCTGATATCTCGGCCGATATGAAACTTACCAAGATATCAGCCCAAGATAACTTCAGATCAGCCCGGGACAGAAGTTACCGAGGGCTGATATCGCGGCCTATATGAAACCTAAGAATAGATATCAACCCGAGGTAACTTCATATCAGCCTGGGACCGAAGTTCGAAGACTAATGTGAAGTTACCGAGGCTGATATCTCGGCCGATATGAAACTAACCAAGTAAGAACCTCTAATTAAAGATGTGGATACGTGATTATACGATCCTAACAAAACTTCTGTTCATCGAGGCTGAACATAACTTGGCTGGTCCGTATAATTACCAGGGAAAACTCCTGGAAAGTTATGGAAAAGTGAAATTTCATTTTCCATGACCTGCAAAGTTACGGACAATCTGAATTTTGAACAGGCTCGGGAAAGCTGTGGAAAGTCACATTTATATTAGTGTTCTTCCAAATTACTGAACTGCAACCAGTGACGTTCCGTGCAAGTTCTGGGGGGGGGGGGGGGGGGGGGGGGGTCCTATAAGTACAAAGAATTGTTGGAGAATTTTGTGTTGTTATTGACCATAATGAGAATTCTTGAGCGACCATCCTACCATATAGTTGTATTTCGAACAGCATGTGGCCAAATATACCTGTATCCTTAGCTGTTGCATCTATAGAAACTTGATGAATTAACAAATTAATCTGCTAATCATGGACCCCCGGGAATAATACGGGTAGAATTCTGAATACCCGGCTGTCCATGAGTAGCAGATTAGCTTGTTGGATCCTCATCGCTAGTGGTTATTGCGGTGAAGGTACAGGTAGATCTACACCCCTTTGTTTCCCTGTGCATTTTGTAGTTTAATGGGTATAGGACTATGAAAATTTGTTGAGCAGGCTGTGGAAAAACTATTTAAAAAACGTTCTACAAGGTCTGTATGAATCCTGAATTACGTTTGATAAATTCACTAACCTTTTTGTTATATTACTACAACCTGCGTGCCATTGGGATTAATACAAAAAACTACAAAACTACAATACAATTCAAAACCTGATTCCACACTGCCGCGTTGATTGGGCAGAAGTTTTCGAACAAACGATATACGATTGACAGGGGCGTTCTATAGCATGTTAAATGAATCCGTTCAGTTGTGATACAAACCAGTGGAATCAATCTGTTTATGTAACAAGCTACTCGTCATGTAGATTTGCTTGGGAGCATGTGATCATAAATGAACAAATCGGAAAGCAGAAAATCTACAAATATATAATAAATATGTCCACGTGCTTAGGCACGTGATTGTTTGCTAATAAATCTATGTACAGTACATTCGCCATGGACTAATCCACGCGTGGGTAGTGATGCCCACGCTTGCGTTTACTAGGTAATCAAAATCAACACTATCAAAATTTTAATTAATGAAGCACCGGGTTGTACCCGGTGCTTCATTAATTAATTATTTTTTGATGATTATTCCAATAATTAGTGTTTGGAATATAATATTATTGCGTCCGTGGAAATATAGCCCACCCGTGGAAAGTGACCAGTCCACGAAGACCGTACTGTATGTGTATGCACGTGGCAACTGGGCTGGTGTGGTATCACCCTTTACAATTACCTTCCTTCTCATAATTATTGTTATAGAATCAATGGGCATCCAATAATTCCAGTATTGCTGTCACTGCTGAATGTGAGAGTGTATCTTAGTAACCTTCTGTCAATATATTTTTGTTACCTCTTGTGTACACCGGTGGACTTCATCTGTCGGTTGGTCTGTGAGAACGACAGGCTTCATTGCCGTCACCAGCTCAATGGGCCACGCTTTTAATGGTCTTGATGGATGGGGCGCAACGCACACCAAGTTTTTTGTTGTTTTTTTTTTAACTAGTTGACTGGCGTATGTAACAAGATCATAGATTCTGATTATTGACAGTTACAGGCATACATGCGATGTATGTTTTCACTGAGAGAGAGAGAGAGAGAGAGAGAGAGAGAGAGAGGGGGGGTATGGAGGGAGAGAGAGAGAGAGAGAGGGGGTGGAGAGAGGGAGGGAGGGAGGGGGGAGGGGTATGGGAGAGGGAGGGAGAGAGAGAGAGAGAAAAGCTTGTTTCAAGCACGCACTGTATTTTTTCCTTGTATATTATGTTATACACATTTTATATTCGACAAAGAAATGTAAACAAACTGATAAAGCGACAACCTGTGTTATATATTGTTCATTATAACCCACCCAGCTATTTGTCGAAGTTCTTACTGGTCCTTGGTGCTTATTTCCCTGGCACTGGTGGGTCCAATGATTATGAGGAGAAGGAGTCTTAAAATATCAGCACTTGTTTCTAGTCTGTCTGTAGAGCTTATATTTCGGCGAGAATCCAAGAATCGATTCACGCAAAGATTCGCGCAATAAAACCAAGGAGAATCCATGTAGATTCTCACTGTACTTCTGCAAGGATTCGTGTGAAAAGAGTCAATTTAACACTTTACCTAACATTGAGGCAGCAAGTTAACCAATAAAGGCTAACATGTCCTGAAGTAACCTAAAACTTTGTCAATAAAACTGTACAAATATGGCTGTCAATGAAACCGGCTCAATGAGCCGGTTCTAATGACTTCCATATTTGTAACTTTTATAGGTAAATATTGTTTATTTTAAAAAAAAAAACTTATCAAATTCAGTTTATGTTCTAAAAATTAAGAAGCTGTGTTTGGTAAAGGGGTTAACAACTTAACATGTCCGCCGAGTTCCAATGTGTTCTATGTGCCTACTGGTTTGGTCAAAATCCATTGGTTTTACAGGAGGAGATGCGATGACGCGATGTTTCAGCCAAAGTGTCAGAGACCAAAACTCTTCAAAAAGTTATTTGACGCGACCCTTCAGTACATGCATATTTTCCATATTTTCCTATGATATTGTTTACATATATCGCATGGTCAGAATCCACGAAGAACTGAATGAGACAATGCTTTAGACCTAGTATCAAGGGCAATAACTCTTGATAAAAATGCCAATATGCAACATTATCACTTCATGCTTGTCTTCCCATGTACCATGCGTTTACCGTTTGGTCCAAATGTTTTGAGAAATGGAGGGGGACATGTGATGACAGTACTGCAGACTAAGTGGGAAAGGCCAAAAGAAGGGCTGCACGGTATATCGATAAACCGATATATACCGATATTTAAACCAATATCGATTGAATACCGGTCTAATTACAAAAATATCGGTTTATCGTCATTATTTATTTACCCTCAATTTAATTTTCAAGATGTCTTGAGTTTTTTAACTGTAGCTCCGAGTGAATAATATTATCCCTTTATCCAAGGAATCGTCTGCTTGAGCCCTCGTAATATACAAATTCAGCAGTTGAAAAAATAATTTTCAAAAGTTTCAACAAAACTATATCATGTGACCCCTCATTGGAACCAGCTCGTTGAGCTCGTTCCAATGAGGGGTCACGTGATATAGTTTTGTTGAAATCTTTGGTTAAAATCTGATAAACTAATTTTGAAAATAATAAATTTTGATATCGTCTGCGTTGGGTAAAGGTTTTTCGAACTGCATCATCAAGGCGTGCTAATTCGTTCCGACTGTGATGACTCGAGTCTCGATTGCACAGTTTTCGATATATCGGTATACCGCGGTATTTTTTTGAATACCGATACCGGTATTCAGTTTTGAATATCGTGCAGTCCTAGCCAAAAGTCATTAACTTACAAAAATGATTGTCGGGTCACGACCTGGGACCAATTACTATAAAACTTGTACAATTGTATTTTCTGCGATTGCGTTTTCTAGTTATGACTTCAAATGGGTTGATATGAACCATCAGCATTTTCCAAGATGTGGCAATTAATAGGTAGAAAATACAATTTTAGAAAATGTAATTGTAAAAGTTTTATAATATTGGTTCCTGGTTACTTCGCGCACATTTTGCTGTAATGCTGGTAATTTATACCAATTTTCGTCAATTTAATCCACCAGGAACGGGAGGGCAGATACAATAACATTTTTTTCCGACCAGGTGTCCAGTGTCATAGCTCTTCATAGTGAAAGTTTCAATGACACTGTGGCTCAGTTTGTCCAAGAAGGACTGAACTAAATAGAAAGATCCAGTAATGCCAAGTCATTCACTCAGGTTTATACAGAAAGGACATCACACCAAAGCTGCATGTGAAATCTGAAAGAATCGGGTGAGGATGGGGCCTGTTGTATGAACTAATGGAACTGTTAACAATTTATATGTCAAATCCAAGATGACCGGTGGCGGCCATCTCTTTCAACGGAATGCAGACAATTTTGATGACTTCCATCTCGACGTCCTACCCAATTTACATATAACATTTGAAAAAGATCGGATGAGGGGTGCGGCCTGTAAGGTCTGCTAATGGAATTGTTGACAATTTATATGCCAAATCCAAGATGACCACTGTCGGCCATGTTTTTCAATAAAAATCAGAAAAATTTGATAGGTCCCATCTAAATATTACACCAAAGCTACATATGAAATTTCGAAAAAGGTGGGGTGAGGGGTGTGGCCTGTAGGCAATTCTAGTGAGGTTGTTGACAATTGATATGCCAAATCCAAGATGGCCACTGGCGGCCACGTTTTTCAACGAAATTCAGAAAAATTTGATAGCTCACATCTCGACATCACACCAAAACTGCATGTGACATTTGAAAAAAGATTGGGTGAGCGATGCGGCCTGCAGGGTGCGCTAATGGAATTGTTCACAATTCATATGCCAAATCCAAGATGGCTTCTGGCGGCTATATTTTGTAAAGAAAAAATCATCACACCAAAGCTACATATGAATTTTGAAACAGACTGGGTGATTGATGCGGTCTGTAGAGTGTGCTAATGGAATTTTTGACAATTTATATGCCAAATCTAAGATGACCACCGGCGGCCACGTTTTTTCAACGAGATTCGAAAACAATCGATAGCTCCCATCTAGACATTGCCACAAAGCCACATGTGAAATTTGGAACTGATCGGGATGAAAGCTGTGGGGTGGGCTAAAGTTAACCCTTTACCCAACGCAGACGATATTTATCATTTTAAATATCAGTTTTTCAAATGCTTCAGAAACTTTCAACACAACCATATCATGTTACCCCTCGTTGGAACGAACTCAACGAGCTCGTTCCAACGAGGGGTCACACGATATGGTTTTGTTGAAATTTTTCGAAAAATAATATTTTTTCAGCTGCTGAATTTGCATATTTCGCGGTCGGATACGGGCGATTCGTTGGGTAAAGGGTTAATGTGGACGTACGGACGGCGACGCATCACAACCCATCTCAATAGCTCATACTTGACGCTGTCAAGTTGAGCTAAAAAGGACTAAAGGCAAACTGGATAGCCTATGTACATCTGCCCACCCTGCTGTTCATATATAGCTAGTTTAGTCAAAATCCATTGGAACGCGGGGGTAATAACGTTTTAGACGAAGTGCCATGAACCAAAAGTTTTGAAAAATATCGTCTGAGCGCGAACTCGTTACTTCATGTACATGTTCTAATCGGGCTGTTTGTGTATCCCAAGCTTGAACAACATCCACCAAGAACAGCACGATCAGATGAGATGATAACCTTGAAAACAGACAGACAGACAGACAGACAGACAGACAGACCGATCGGACCGACCGACGAACCAAATCAAACAATTAACCCTTTACCCAACGTAACGACCAAAACCGGCCAGCGCTATTCTCAAAAATCGCCAATTAATGTTCAATATTTTTTTATTTTTTGTCTCAAAAACATAGGTTATGACCCCTCGTTGGAACGAGGTCGTTCCAACGAGGGGTCATAACCTATGTTTTTGAGACAAAAAATGAAAAAACTAGTTATTCAATATTTTTTTTTGGCGAATGTCGTCTGCATTTCATGTTAGTTAAAGGGTTAAAATACGGCCTTTCATGCCATATTTGGACTAAGAAAAGGGAAACTCTTATGTTCTCAACATTTTGGGTTTTTTGTTTGTTTGTTGTTTGGGTTTTTTTGCGGGTGGGGGTGGGGAGGGGCGTGTTTCCATTTCCAGATTAAAATTACGTTTTGGATTCGAACTCTCCACGTTTATATCTGTTCCATTTATCTTTCCCTTTATCCGACACTTACTTATGGAATTCACAACGTTGGCATGAAAACAAATCTTGAACTTAATTCCCATGTCGCAGGTAATGGCGTCGTCGTTAGTGAACCTGGTGGTCGCGTGTTAGTGTTCAACCGATGATCGGAACCGGCCACCATAATCGGCCGATTGTGAGCAATCGGATGACAACGGCAGGAGCTCCTGGAACATCGGTTCAACTGATTGTTGCCAAGCATTCTTTGATGATTCATAAACCGCATTTTATTATCTTCTTCAATTGCTCAATTGCTAATGTAAAATGATGTCAATGATACCATTCAGTAAAGTTGAAAAACCACTGCAATGTGTATTCTCAGTCTCTCTAGACGCCCATCTGCAAGATATACAACTTAAAAGACATGGAAAGTTTACAATTGAGCCTACTTGCGTCAATCGTCAGTTCATACCAGAAAAGTGAAGGTTGCACTCCAGTGACTGAGGTCGCAGTAAAAATTACCACTTGCGCGCACTTGGGTGGTAAACGTTCACCGCCCAAGTGTGCGCGACTGGCAATTTTACTGGACCTGAGTCAACGGAGTTTAACGTCGTGAATGCGAAGTAAACAGGGCGCAGCGACACAATAGCGTCAGAAACTAGAGGTAGCCGCCTCGGGGTGGCAAATCCCCTCCCCCCAAAAATCACCCTGATACTGTAACCTTGGTAATATATTACATTAAATTAACACGGCAACTACTGGTATTATTTATTCAAATAATACAGATAAGATTACCTGCATTTGATGAAATGTCAAGTTTGGTTTCGATCGGGACCGATACGATTTTAGGTTTAAGGTCACTGTGACCCTGACCTTTGGAACAATGACCTAAAAATATGTAGGGCTCTTTATCTCAATATGCTCAACCCACATGCTAAGTTGGATTTCGATCGCGAATGCATATTTTTAATAATTAAGAGAGCCGAAATCAGCACCGACCGATAAAATTTTAATATCAAGGTCACTGTGACCTTGACCTTGGGCATAATTCATAGGGTTCTTCCTCTCTTTATTCCCGATCCACATGCCAAGCTTGGTTTCGACCAGGCAAACAACATTTTAATTGGAGAGCGAAAACAACTCTGACCGAGAAAAGTTAAAATTCGAGGTCACTGTGACCTTTTCCTTTGACACAATAACCCCAAAATAAAAAGGGTTCTTCGTTTCATGATGCTCAACCCAAAAGCCAAGTTAAGTATCAATCGAGCAGGCAAAAATTCAATTTGAGAAGTCGACTCAGGTAAATATTTACGTTCAAGGTCACTGTGACCTTCACCTTCGATAGAGTGACCTTAAAACGAATAGAGTTCTTCCTCTCATCATGCCTCACCCACATGCCAAGTTGGATTCCAGTTAGCTAAGCGAAACATTAAATGGATACCGGAAACCAACACTGATAGAAATTGAAGTTCAAGGTCACTGTGATCTTGACCTTTGGCACAATGGTTCCAAAATGATTTGGGTTCTTCCTCTCAACATGCCTAACCCAGATGCTAAGTTGGGATCCAGTCGACCAAGTGTAACTTCAATTATATACCGGAAATCAACACTGATAGAAATTAAAGTTCAAGGTCAGTGTGACCTTGACATTTGGCACCCAGAATAAATAGGTTTCTTCCTCTCAGCATGCCTAACCAACATGCGAAGTTTCGGTTCAGTCGGCCAACCGGATCTTTAATTACAGAGCAGAAACCAACACTGATAGAAATTAAAGGTCATGTGACTTTGAACTTCGGCACATTGATCCCAAAATAAATATGGTTCCTCCTCTCGTCATGCTTAACCCAGATTCTAAGTTTGGGTTCAGTCGGCCAAGTGGAACTTTAATTACATAACGGAAATCAACACTAATAGAAATTAAAGTTCAAAGTCAATGTCATAACAAAAGACATTTTTTTTATAAATTCGATAGCCCAATGGGTCAAGACGAATCGTTTGTCGTTGCTGTGATCGCTGTCGACATAGGTTCAACTGCTACACGGTCTTTTTTTCAGGTGAATAAGCCTAACATTTTTTTTAAAACGTTCATCACCTAAAAATGTGAAAACACGTTCGTGTGAACATTCATCAAAGATTTAAAGGAAAATACACTCGATTATAGTTGATCTCAATAACAGTCTATTCCATATTTTGAAACGTACAATCTTCAGAAATAAAGTTTGTCTCGAACATAAAACCAAAGACTAAGGTTCGTGTTTGATGGCGCAGATGGTTGGATTACCGACTTTTATGTAATTTCTGCAAAGGTTCAAGGCTTGATATAGTACCCCAACGATGTTTTTTTTTCTCATAAGGTTTTAACCCTTTACCTAACATGAAAAGCAGACGACACACGCAAATAAAATTCTTGAATAACTATTTTTTATTATTTTTTGTCTCCAAAACAAAGGTTATGACCCCTCTTTGGAACGAGCTCGTCGAGCTCGTTCCAAAGAGGGGTCATAAGCTCCTATGTTTTTGCCACAAAAAATAATAAAAAAAACATAATGAAAATTAATTGGCGATTTTTGTGAATGGTGCTGGTCGGTTTTGGTCGTTACGGTAGGTAAAATGTTAAGATTTTCGGGAATTCATCAAACATGGAAAAACAATTGAAGACAAACCACTACATAAGTTTCTTCTAAATTCAACGCAATTTCAAAGCTCCATTGCCTATATCATATACCAGTGTGAAGTGAATATTAACTATATAAAATGGGGTACAGATTCGGAGCGCACTTGGTTAAAGCGCTTGTATCCGTTTATGTTTTCGGTTTTGCTTGATAGGTAACACGTGTTCGCACCCGACAGGCTTCACAATTATTTTTAAATGAAGATTATTAAAAAATAGTAATGGAGACAAATTGCGAGGTCAGACAATGTGTGAACACTGAACAAACAACGAAATAAGACAGGTAAGCTTTAAGCTCAACTGCCTTATTTGTTTTGTTATTTTTGTTTCTTTCGGTTTTTTGTCTTTTTGGTTTCGTTTTTTTTTTCTTCTTTTTTTTAATCAGTATAAACTTTTGGACTTTGATACAACATTGCTTTCTCGATTGTTCGTGGCATAGTTGCTCAGAGTGCTGTGTAATTTTGATCTTTCCTTTTGTGTTTCCTGCAATCTTTGCTTACACGGGTTCGCGCCTAACAAGGTTTAAACTTTTTCGAGCAAAAAAATGTTTAAAACAGCTTATTAGCATATTGCTGATTTAGTCAAATAAAACTAGAGCCGAGTTACAAGGTCTCTCTTCGTTTAATACTAAACTGTCTCAAAGAGTTACTTGTTCACTGTGGACAAACCAGGTATGATTTTTGTGTCATATTATTATAGTATTCGATACCGCAGCTGTTCAGGGCGTCAACTCTCTTTATACGTCCTGTGATCGCTGTTCAAATGCGTTCACGCCCAACAAGATTCGGAATTCTTTTAAGTTGGCAAAAACTTTTGAGAAGTAACTTAAGCATTTTGTGGATCTGACCAATTACAAAAGACTAAAATTAGAAGCTAAGCCTCTGTTTTCATGCCACTCAGGCTCACTAGTTACACGTCCCATGTACAGATGTCAGACTAAAATATCTTGACTGAAACAATCCGGCAAGTGTTTAACATTTCATCCCACAAATACTTATCGAATTTATCATGTTGAAGTGAGAAGAGACATCCAAAATAATTATCGTTACTGTGAGTTCAGTCTACATGGGTTCAATTCCGAATCGGTTGGATATTTTTTTGGGTGAATAACGTTTTTTGTATGCTTCAAACTTTGACAAAACACAATTCGTCCCCTGAGTTCCAATGTGTTCTATGTGCCAACTGGCACATAGAACACATTGGAACTCAGGGAACGAATTCTTGCCAGAGTTCAAGAGCGCAGTTCATCCGAGCGATGCGATGTCGTTATTGTGATCTCTGTCCACATAGGTTCAATTCTGATACGATCAGATCAACAACTTTTTAAAAGAAGTTCGCTACCCCCCAAAAGGAAAATAAAACCACGACATGTGAAATATCAACAAAGATAAAGAAACATTTGAAGAAAATACACTCGATTTTAGTTACGCTTTTAACAGCAGTCTGTTACATATTTTATAAACGCTCAACCTTCTGAAATGAAGCCTGCTTCGATCACGCTTCAAAGCAAGCGTTTATCTTTTCACCCTTCGAATACTTGTCGAATTCACTATGTTGAGGTGAAAAGAAAACATTTAACATAATCCACGTAGCGCAGTTAACAACGTCGTCCTTTGTGAACCAAATGGTCGCGTGCGTGTTCGAATCCTACTTGCGCCGTATGACTAAATATAATAATAAACAAATTAAATAAATACACAATAATAAAACGTACTAAACTGAAAACATGGGTTTGGCCTAGTCAAGTAAACAGGGCTGACACAATAGTGTCGGTGAAAAGGGCAATTCATAATAAACATCCTATTCTAATATTTTCTTTTATGTTTCATTTTTTGTAATTCATTTTTTTTTTCTTTTTTTATTCGAACTTCCCACATTGATATCTGCATCATTCATCTTTAAGGGCCTATATAAGTAATGGTATTTTATTTATTTTGAAATTCTCACCTCTCATATTCCTTAAATGCAAATTAAATATACACAAAGTATACATCAAAATGAAGGTTGGGATGTATAGAACACGAAACACATATGTAATCAACTCATAGAGTTGACTGTAGGCACAAATGGTTCCTGGAATCTGCTACCGTATTTGCACCAGAACTGATAATAAAATAATATTTCATCAGAACAACTTGTGGCCAAATGTGCTTCATATATCCAAGAACAAAGCTAGGCACTCAAAACACTTTTGAATACAGCGATAGGACTGCATTTTGGAAAAGGACAACACTGTCTGCATTTTTATTGAAGATGGTTTCCATGCTCGACAGACATGCGCAAATCACTCGCTACCACGAATTTCCACCGAAAAACAAAATCGTAATTCTAAGAAATTTCAGCAGGTATCATGATACCTTGCATTGAATATGGCAACTGTGCAATCTCTATCTAATAACAGTATACTGTATGAAGGCGATCTTTTTCATTATTTGATTTTAGACGGCGTTCTTTTTACATGCTTTTTCTGTCCGATGACGTCGGCCGGAAATCGAAAGTATACTCATACGTACAAACAAAAGCAAAGGCTTTGGAATTTTCCCCAATGCAGCTCTGTCGCCGTGCTTTAAAGAATTTTTATCCCCTAGCTTTGTTCTTGGGTATATAATGCACATTTGGCTACAAGTTGTTTTCGTGAAATATTATTAAATTATCAGTTCTGGTGCGAATACGGCAGCAGACTTCCAGGAACCAGTGGTGCCAACAGTCGACACTATGAGTTGATTACACGTGTTTCGCCTTCTATACATCCCAACCTTCATTTTGATGTACATTTTGTGTTTATTTAATCTGAATTGAAGGAATATCAGAGATGAGAATTTTCAAAATAAACAAAATTTCATAACTTATATAGGCCCTTAATTCTCTTTTATGATGGTATTATTTCCGCCGTTCGGTGTTCAGAAATTATGAATGCTTCGAATTATTAAAACAAAGTTCAATTCCAAATCGATCACTTTTTTTTTCTCTCTCTTTTCTACGGGTGAAAAGCTTTTTATTTAAAAAGAAAACTTCTTCACCGAAAAAGGAAAAAAACTTCCAGAAACACGGACTTGAGAAAATTCATCAAAGATAAAGAAAGGCTTATAAAAATACGCTTGATTATGGTTTTTCTTCCCATAACTGCAATTTACTCCCTATTTTCTCAACTTTCAACCTTCAGAAATAAAGCATTCCTCGGAAAAACCTAGAAATTAC
The DNA here is from genome assembly GCA_031216915.1 of Pictodentalium vernedei. NCBI lineage: Eukaryota > Metazoa > Mollusca > Scaphopoda > Dentaliida > Dentaliidae > Pictodentalium > Pictodentalium vernedei. The sequence continues at coordinate 49,838,451 of CM062290.1, forward strand.
GTCGGTGTTTCATAGCGCAGTTGGCTGAGGCGCCGGTCGCGTTCATTTATGATTTCGGTTATCATCACCTCTGCCTGACACTGGTTCGCACCCAACAAGCTTCACATTTTCCCCCAAGTAAAGATTTTTCAAAAATACTATAAGAATTTTGGGACCGCATTTACCGAAAAGGTATTCAATGTCGGATAGTGTATGCACAATGAACATAAAACGAATTAAGCTTTCAGCTCATGTGCATTATTTCGTCGAATGTTCGGTGTTCAGAAATCAAGTAAGTGGCCAACTGTTAAAACAAAACGGCGTGTTCAATGGAGCAGTTGGTAGACGCGCAGTGTGTATTTGTCGTATCGTTACTGTCGACAAGGGTTCACGCCTCGTAAGAGTAAATTCGTTTTCTTGGAAAACGTTTTGCAGAAACTTTCATGAAAAAAGGTCGACGGAAAGAAAAATAAAATAAAAGTTTCTGTTTCATACTGGACAATTTGGTATTTTTAAAACGTTCAGTGTTCAGAAGTGATGTATGTTTGGAACTTTAACACGATTTGTTGCGTTGTGTTCTTGGCGCAGTTGATTAAAGCGTCATATTATTTGTTATGATCGATCGCTGGCGACCTGGGTTCCCGCCCGACTAGGTTCAGAAATGTTTTCAGTGAAAAATTGCTTAAAACAGTTTGTTAGCATTTGGTGGAGTCGGGAAAAATAAAACTGGATCCATATTACAGAGCCTCCCTCTTTAAAAAAAATATTATCCTTCTCAAAGAGGCAAGTGTTCACTGTACATAAATCATATGCATGGCTAGAACTTTTGAGATCAGGTTCTTAAGCTTGGTAGCGCAGTTGATTAAAACGTGAAACTATTTTTACAGTTCCTGCTTTCGATGACTGTTGCAACTAATTACTTCGTCCCATGAATGCAACAAGACACCATCTGTGATGCCAAAGCATCGCAGATGGTGCCTTATTGCACTCAATGGGCGAATAACGAAGACACATTTTCAGCACGCGGATAGCCTCGTCCTTGTAGCTCAGATGGTATAGGCGTATGTTTACATTATTATATTTAATACATCTTGTGGTCATGGGTTCAAACCCCCAAAATCCTATTTGAGTGGAATACTTTTAATCGGGTGCAAAGTTGTCTCTCGTTTCAAAACTCCATTCATTCAAGAATATTTGAGGTAATTACAGAACAGGCGCGGATTCAGCTGTGTCAAATAATGATACTCCCTGTTTATTCAACATCGGCTCCATTCAGTTGAGCTGTATTTGACAAGTTCTGAATTTGAAAAAGTCCAACAGTGAGACCGATTAACGTGTTCGTGACAGTTCCGTAGATTTCGCATCGACAATCGATCAACGAGGTAGAATGTCTGCATCCACCTGATGCCTACATGTAAACCGTATATTAAAACTACAATGAAAGTACGATTTTGTTTAGTAAATGTTAAAAGTAGTTTTATTTGAAACCATCTCATCATATTGCGGTGTTGAACTGAGAATATTTAATGATAAAGCACACCCTTGATTGCAGTTCTTCAGTGGCGCGATAGGTAACGTCGCGGCTTACAAACCTAGCGGAGTGGGTTCGAATCCCACTAGAGGCAAACTGAAATAATACACGAAATAGTAATTTCATTTATTTGAAGCCATCTCGTCATATTGCGTTGTTGAAATGAGAATACTTAATGATAAAGCATACCCTCGTTTGCAGTTCTTCGGTGGCGCGATAGGTAACGACGCGGCTTCCAAACCTAGCGGAGTGGGTTCGAATCCCACAAGGGGCAAACTGAAATAATAAACTAAACCAAGAAATTAAACAACATTCAAAATATAAATCAATATGAAAATTGTGATATTGTAATGAAAGGGGTGAAACAACAAAACGTCACTCTGTGTCGAGGACTGAAAATCAAAAATGCGTTTTAAAAAAAAAAGCTTTTCCAATTTTAAGTAGCTAAAAGTAGTACTAGTGTAGATTTTGAAATGAAAACTCTTCCCCCTCATTCTTCAACCATCTGTTTCTTTTCTAGGTTTCGCTCTTAGTCAGTACGAACTGATTCATTTCGGTGTTTCGCTCTCATTACCTCGGGGGGCTCCCGGTCTCGAACCCACAACTACCCACTACCTTCCAGTCCGCAGTCCACTACGTTACCACTCAGCCACGGGATCCCCACAATAATCTAGTCAGAATTCCCATTTAACTGTTCGTTGGTAGCATTTGGTTCAAACATGAAAACAGTTCTTCCTCTTTGGGGATTCGAACTCACAACCTTGTGATCAGCAGCACAACGAGTTACCAACAGACCATCACATTCCTGTTATTGTTATTCTGATAACTGATATTTATATTTATATTGCATCAGGTAGATGTGTGTTTATATTTCTCAGATATGAAAAAGTTGGTTTCTTTGGGGGCTTGAACTCACAACCTTGCGCTCCAAAGTCTTGTGAGTTACCCCGAGGCCAGCATCTTCTTCCTATCATCATCTCACTTAGAACAAATAATCACCTTAAAGTTGCATCGAGTAGTGGGTTCTTTTTGCTTTGCGGACATGAAAAAAATCATTACTACAAGGAATTGAACTCACAATCCTGAGATCACCAGTGCTACCACTAGGCCATCAACGCTTCAATTACAAGGAAAGTGGAAGTAGTTTTCTCAAACTATAGGACTTTGAAGGCACTTTGGAATTCCCAAACGTCGACTGAAAATTTTTGTTACACAAACGCCTTTCTTTTAAATGAAGAAAAATACTCTTCAAGGGTACCCCTATTAACGATTTTATTTTCCCGTTTCGTCATTTTTTCCAGAAAATGTGCTTTGCAACTGCAACATGTGTGTGGGGGAATATTTGTCAGGGATGACGTATGTCGACCGAAGGCTATATATGTGGATGTGTGTGGGGGGTATGTGGATGTGTGTGGGGGGTATGTGGATGTGTGTGGGGTATGGGGTGAGGATTTTTGAAAACACAACTGAAAATATAACATTATAGTCTTAAAGTCTTATCTGTCAATTCAAGGCCAATATTAGGATCATTGCCAAATAAGCGTCTGATCAAAGTGACATTATGAGGCCTGAGCTAAAAGTATCATTAAGTATGCTCATACTGCGATAAAGGTATCAACGTTTTGGAAATACCCCCACAATCATTCAGAAACGACAACATCTAGTCGGTTTGAAATTTATTGCCTCCAAGCACTATACAATACATTTTGACCAAACACTTTACTGGATAATAAAATTAATTTCCCTCAATAATTATCGTAAAATTTTATAAAACAAGGACAGTTAAATGCGATGGAAGAGATTTATCTCTTTGTTTTCAAATTCACTTCCATTACAATTTAGTCAAGGCTTTCCAGTGGTGCACTCATATCAGATATTGGAGTTATTTCTCGCGGTGACATATAAGAAATGACGGATGGGACTTCAACTATCCACAAATGACAAGAATATAGTTTTTAGCGGTCGCAAACACTGCAACAGATAGAATTGTTCGCCTAAATTGACAAGTCGTAGCTTGAGAACATCATGGTGCCATCTGCAGTGCCTTAGCACTGCAGATGGCACCTTGATGGTCTCAAACGACGAAGTGACGAACTTAGTTTTAATTGTTTTAAAAGTTTGGGATTATAATACGACTAATTGGATATCAAAGATTGAAACTCAAGTGAACAACAGACAAGGAAAATGGTCATTATAAAATAAATCTCACATAAACAAATCCCAGAAAAACAACATTCTTGCGCCAACGACACCCTGAATCCAGAAGGTTTCTCAACTCCTTCCTAAGAAATTACCCTGGGTTTTGGCGATTGATGAAAAAAGGGTATCAAAAGTTTGTGGTTAAACTGTATCTGATTTTGAATGATACCATTCTTCTTTGACATTATAATTTAAATATAAACGTTTAGATCTACAAAATTTCCCTGCTAGCCTTGGTGGCTTCAAAACAGTTGTTGCGCTGTGATATGTCGAATTAATCTTCTGGAGATAATTGTTAAATATCACTCCGTGATAGAGAATTCTAGTGAAATCCTGACTGTCTATAGAAACAGGAATTTATTATTCTAGAAATACGAAGAAAAAATAGGTGCTGGGTCATATAAATATACTATTTTCCGAGTATTGAGTTGGGATGAAGGGGAGTTTCACGGCATGCCGATGGGTTAATTTTCTTTTCATTAAACGGTGTTTGTACAATAACAACGGAGCATAAACCCCTACCACTACCACCGCCATCACCACCACAAGAATAACTATGCCGTCGGGACCATTTGCCCAAGTGTTCGCATGCTCAACGATCTCAAATTTAACAAATAACTGTCACAGATGGATGATGATATTTTGGTGATGTTAAGTTGGAAATGTTCTAGTTATAACCACTGCAATTGAAAATGAGCAGTATGCCAAGACAGTTACCATGACAATACCATTATTGTAGATAATTTTTGAGATTGAGGGCTTCTTGTCTAAAAGGATCCCCAAAAGGCAGGGATGTGTGAACGTTAGAACCGTCGGATAAATGTATGATGCGGTGGGAAAACATGGGCCGATCTGAAGATAGTTACGGTTTGAATATCTGATACTGAAAATGTGAAATGTATAACAAAACCTTAAATGTTTGTGCCAGATGAAACTGAAACGGTAAAGGGGCATCTTGTTTTGGGTAATGTTTGTCTGTTGGTGGTTAACGTCACATATTTATGCACTATGGCTAATCGTGATACAACATGGAGATGAAGTCAAGTTTAGTCAATCGTTGATCAACATGTTGCCCATTTTAGAGGACTTTCACCCCAAGCATTGGTGACTGGGTCCTATTTTACTAGTAAAGCGGAACTGGTAAACAGTAAACAAGCGCTGCTTACTTCCCGGGGTTCCCACGGGGAGTTTTGGGTAATTCTACAATTTGAAAAGCAAGATGCATTCTTCTGGACACATAGATAACGGTGCAAAAGGTTTTCACTCATCTCTCTAAAAAAAAACATCAGATGGGAATCTAGTGATAAAAACGTAGAAACTTAGTTGTTTTAATCAAGAAACCTCGTGAATTTTAGTCGTATCCACAGAAGAGGTATCAGGTAGTGAGCACTCGACCAAGATGCATGTCGGCAACTCTGAGAGCACATCTTGAAGTTTGTGATCGAGTGGCTTTGACCTCCAATGGCAAATATTGTTTCGAGGACCCTCCGTATAATGTTAAAGTCGGGAGCTCTCGAGGACACGGATAAATGGCTAGACTTCGAACATGTATTTTAATTAATTTTGTCACCCCGTGACATTAGAATTTAACATCTCAAAACAATACCTGTTTAGAAGTTACCAAGTACCACATCTGCACCAAATTTGATGACTGTGGCGGTGACATTTTATCTAGAGCTTAATCATACCCCCTCCTCTCCATACCACAGACACAATACACACACGTGGGTGCTAGTAACAGCTCCTATGCGTTTCGATTATCTTCGGCGTGATTGATGGAAACCAAGTGAATGTCCTAAAAACCAATAGTTATTTCTTACTAAAAGTGGGTAATGACATGATTTGCTGTTTTAACTAAAACGGGATGAATTGTTATGTGTATATCTCACAGCCCACTTTTACTGCAGTATAGTTTGTAGAGAGTTGTGGTATTATAAATGTCAAACATTATAATGATGAACATTAAAAAAGTAAATAAATAGGGCCTTGTGAAGCTTCAAGATTTGATTCGATTTGGAATCTTAAGCTGCTATTCAGTTCTATTCGAATCGGCTGCGCGATTCGTTTACTTTCTAATCTTTTCATTGGAATATAGCTTTGCATCAGTTATCTTCTACGTCTCACAACACGTATAGTTCTGGTGGAAACTGTACATAAATAAAACTGACAATAAAGACTGAGTGTAGTTTCCGCTATCTAAACAGAAACAGCATCTGTACCTATATATGCCACCAGCCATGCTAATTCCAAGTCTCACTAGACACTACCACTGTTGAATAAAGTTTCCAGATTCGGTTTTTTGCATTATAATCCTTCCTGGGTAATATTCCAACTCCATCACCAAGGCATGCCTTCTACGAAGAAATGCCTTGGTGATGGAGTTGGAATATTTTATCAGTCGGGACTTGAGCCATCACTGTCGGAACAAATCAGGTTTACAGCACACCTTCCCCCAGTCGGTCATCTTCAAGACGCACCTGATTCGATTTGAATTTGAATAGTAAACCCAATTCGATTCGATTCAAAGCGAAAAGGGGTGATTCGCAGGGCTCTAAAAATGAAATCCTTTAGAGGGATGAATAAATCATGTTAAAAATCGAACTACTTGTATGAATCCTGAATTTCCATCAGCGAATCAAATGAATAAAATTAATCCAGAAAGAACACAAAACAAACTAAACTGTATCACAAAAAAACTTTACTTTCATAAACTTTCCGCAACCAATGAAATGCACAAGTTGAAGATAAACTGAAGTATGGGGGTCCTTCCTTGTCACAAGAGCAAATTTTCTTAGGAGAGACATGCGTGAACTTCAATAAGCATGTAATTCACGTGCATGAACATTTTCCATTACAACTCCTCTAGCAGAACTCAAGTCTCCACGTGCAACATATGCACCGATTCGTTATGTCCTCCTTACTTCTACATCACAACAGGCCCTATATACACATCAATCCCACCCCCAGTCTACTTGTGAATCTTGAAAATTGGCAGAATGAATAAAAATTACATCGATGAGTCACATTTTTTTGCTTTCATTCGTAAATATTGACATAATAACCTATTGGTTCAAAAATTTAATTAGTTCGCCGTGGTACAATGGATACGGTCGTCGAACACAAAGTGAAAAACTCGAACGTCGGAATTCTAAGTTTGAAGATTTAAACTTTGCCTGCTGAAAAATGTACATAAGGTAACAACTGAGAATTTATTTTTTCGCTATAAAACGAAATGATTTCCACTTGATATTAATAGGCTGACTTTGAAGTGCTTTTTCAACTATACTAATTTGAGAATGACCCGAATCACGTTCCAGAGTTGTGGGTTCGGTCCCCGTGAGATCCCAGAAGTGAATGAATATTTTGGGGCAGTGCAGATATCTCGGAAAATGTTCATACAAACAATTTAGAACTGAAAAACTATAGCATGGATTAGTTGTGTGCTGTACTTATGATTGTTCAGACTGGTTTTAAACCAGTCTGCCCTGTCGTTAATACAGAACGCAGCATTCGTTGTGTCATCAGCGCAGCTGGTTAAACCGATAGTTTTTTTTGTTGAATCGATGCAATCTGTTCATCACAGGATCAAACCCCGTATGAATCGGCGCATAAAATACGTTTTTAATGAAATAAAGAAAATTTAAGTTTTCTGTTACTCTTTAAGTTTAAAAGGGCTTAACAGTCTATCGAACTCACTTTTCATCAAATTAATTAAACTATTCTTTCAAGTTTACAATAACAACGTTTATACAGTTGCGTTTGAAATTGATAAAATTCAGCGTTGGTAAAGCACGCTGACGTCCATTGATGTGTTCTTTGTGGCTTAGTAGATAAAAAGCACGGTCTGCAACGAAGAAGGTCGTGAGTTCAGTTCACATAAGAATCGTAGATTCGATGAATGTATCAGTAATATGGTTGTGGTATTTATTTTTATATAACAGAATTATTCTTTTCATTTCTCAACATCCAATGGAATCAGGGATGTCACGATAAGGTATAAAAGAGTAACATATACGAATGTGTGGAAATTTATCAAAGATAAAAGAAAGATTTGAAGAAATTTCCCTTATAAAAAAGTACCTTGGTAAACCATGGTAAATCCCAAAATACCCTGGTAATACCATGGTATTACCAGGGTATTTTGGGATTTACCATGGTTTACCATGGTGCTTTTTTATAAGTGATTAAGTACACTCTATTATAGGTTCTCTTTCAATAGCAGTCTTGTCCATATCATTCAAATGTTCAACCTTCAGAAATGAAACATGCTTCAATCATAAATCTCCATTTTTCCGTTGGTGTTTGATAGCGCAGTGGGCTGAAGCGTCGAGTTTTTGTGGTGTCTGTTTTCCCCGAGTTCGCGCCCGACAAGATCCAATGTATTTTTCTAAGTAGGCTAAGGACATTTTAGAGACAGTTTTAGCATTTTGTGGATTCGGTAAATGGAAAAAGACTAAAACAACAAACTAATTTCTCGTTTTAATGCAAATCTATCTCATGTAATTACACGGTCAGTGCACAAAGTTCAAGTGTGATCGAATTGTCACCTGCAAGATGACCTGTACCGATAGTGCAGTTGGTTGGCGCGCGGCTTTCATTTGTTATTCTTACGAATTTCAGTCGACACGGGTTCACGCCCCGACAGTGTTCATATTATATTTCTTCTCGTCAAACAACATTTTAAACTTCTCTAGGGCTCCAGCTAAGTAAAAAGAAGACTTTGTTCAAGTCAAATAGTGTATTTGTTTCTGTTTAAATGGAATCCATTTCATGATGTCGAAGTGAATTTCAATACATGTTTGTTTATGCTGGTCATTCTAACACCATTTAACGTAAATTTCATGGCGCAGTCGGTAACGTTGTGGATTATAAATCTGAGGGTTGTGTGTTCAATACCATATCAGAAATATCACAATCGTTGTTAGTTTTATCCTGCATATACTGATCAATTTCAAATGTTGATGTAAATTAAGGACTAATTCAGACTATGATGAACATTCAAACATTACTTAGTGTAACCCGCGTGGCGTAGTTAGTAGCGACGTCGTTCGTAAACCAAAAGGTCGCGTGTTCGAATCCCACTGGCGTCATATAAATAGGTAAATAAACAAACACTAATAAAATAAAAAAAACTGAAAATAAAAAAAGGTGTTAATAAAAACAAGATGGTGAGTGACAGAGGTGAATGGAAGGGATGAGGTGGTAATACAAGTAGGGGCACTGACACAGCGGTGTTGAAAAAAGGGGAAAGTGTTACTAAAATGTATGAAATTTTCAATTTTTTTCGCCTTTTTGGCCATTTTTGAGGTGAAAATGACTCCTGTGGGACTCGAACTCGCGACCTCGAGATCTCCAGCTCCACGCGTTATCTCTGAGCTAAATCCCTTCATACAAATACATACTCGGAACTAATATTTAACTTTTCTTACTTGTTGGGCGGGTTGTTTGGGCGGAAAAGCGCCACTATCACAATTTCGCTTTCCAATTCAGAATGTTTGAGGTCTTGACACAGCAAAGTTCACCTTTTCTCAATGCAAACTGAAAACTCGGAAAAAGATATTTGATAATTTTTATCGATCTTCTTATCCCCCTTTAATAGATATATAAATATAACGCAAAAGTTTTATATCTGTATATCCATTAAAAGGGGCAAAGACGATCCATAAAAAAACACATTCCAAACATCCGAGCTCTCAGCTTGTGTGACAAGTACCTGTTGCAAATATGAGGACACTGGAACTGGTAACTGATGTCTTATGACACTTGCAGAGGCGGCGGAGCCAGGGGGCAGGGGGTGTAGACGGGGCACGTGCACCTCCACTTTTTTCCACAGATATGTTTCACAGTTACATTATGAGTTAAAATGGGCGCATACAGGCGTGGCAATATAAGGCAACCCTGTAACATTATTTACAAATCCAAACAATATTTAGCCAAAGAATCCCACTTTCGGTCGCTTCGGTTCGTTTCTTCTCCTTCAACTATCTTCCAACCCGAAGGCTGGCCTTCGGGTTGGAAGATGCTTGAAGTAGAAGAAACGGGCATGGCAGTGACCATACAACGGCACATTCATCTAAACGAGAGACTATAGCGGGTCATTGAACATTTACTGATATACGATTGTAAACTTCCTCACACTGGGTCGAACCACCTTAGCATTGTAAATTTGTGCCCCTCCACTTTTATCGAGCTTCCGCAGCCCCTTGACACTTGAGACAAATAAATCTCTCACTCAGGATTTCCAAATGAACGACTGATGTATCGTAACTATCGTTTTTCTCAACTCCCGTGAAGTACCAAAGTGAAAGTAATTGATAATCCACCCTTGTACACCTTTCAGAATCAGGGATTCTTTTGGGCGTCTACAGGGGCCAAATATGGAATCCTTTCCCAATGGCATTTATGCATATTTTATCCCAATTCAAACCAAAAATCCCAAATCTCTGCCCCCATTCAAAGAAAAATCTTTTTACAGTCTACATTGTACGAACCGTACCAGTTGTTTCAAGGCAAGTCTTGGCTGCGGCTTTTAAGCAGGAAAGACTTGCCCAAACACAACTGCAATGCCACAGAACGTAGATTGTCAAAGTGCAGCAGAAATGCGTAAATATCTCCATGTGTTTAATGGTACAAGAATAGTTTAACAGATATAACGAACAGCATTGATTGTGATTTCTTCTGACTGTTGTAAATTTATTATAAGTAGTAAGCTTCTGTATTAATGTTCTCAGTTCATTTTGAGGGCAATTCTTTGTGTTTCTTCTCCAAAACATACTCCCAATTAGAGACCCCATGCAATTTAACCAACTGCATGGGACCTGGACTATTTCCTAAAGGGCAGAAAAATCTCCAAGAAGACTCTTTTGGCATAACGTTGGCAGATAAACCCACAAGAAGCATTTGGCGTCAAGTTGGCCAAGACAAAAATATACTAACTTTTTACAAGTAATTGCATCAAGGGGTTGACCGCTATCAAGCATACCGTGGAACACGGGAGAATTCCTCCCAAATACCAGATATACCAGGATATTTTGGGACCATAGCATGAATGATGAAAACGTTTAGCAGAAAATAGGTCTGTACCCATGTTGCAAGTCTACTTCTGCACGTGAAAAAACAACGCTTAATTACCAAGCTTTCTCAATAGACCACGTGGGAATGATTGATTATCCAAACTTTAGATCAGGACCCCCCCCCCCCCCCAAACAACTATCTGCATCTGAAGGAATGTCCCTATGGGGAAAGTTATAACTTAAAGTATGAAGCATACTACTACCCCAAATTTTAGTCCTCCCCCAGGTGATGTGGCCTAATTAGTGATACCTTTCACAACTTATATGTTATGGACAGAAATGGACTCAGAGTGTGGAAAATTGAGGGTTTTTTGTCTCGTATTTCCCGGGAGGCCCCCTCCAGCGAGAGAGGGCGTCCCCTCTTGTGCTCGCCGCCATCTCGCCGCTGCGTGGCTCGGGTGACGCTATGCATCCTATTCTGTATGCCCCCTAGTAGTTCAGCGATCTGAACGTAGCGGCTACACCCCCTCCCCCTTCGTAGGGGCTAACCTCTACGTTCAGATCTCAGAACTCGGGTCCCCACCCCTTAGATATTACCCTTGCCCCCAAACTTTGATATCGCGACTACGTGCCTTTTAACTTTAAAGAATTTGTATTTTTTTTTGTTCGCAGCACAATTAGTACATCAAGTTGTAGGATGACAGTTGAAAACGTTTTCCTTCGCTAAAGCCGGCCTCCAACATAATACATTATAATCATCATGGATAATCAACAGCGACGAAGCCAGCCCGCCCCACCCCAAATTGTGTGTTTGTGTGTGTGGGGGTGGGGGTGGGGATGGGGGCACAACAATGGGGTTCCCAGATCGATATGCTGTAGAGATATCCAGAAGGTAGCCGTCTCGATCAGTAACAATCAGAATTAGAATAATTTGTACCCAAAATGGAGTTATTCTTAACCCTTTACCCAACGCAGACGATATCAAAATTTATTATTTTAAATATAATTTTTTCAAATTTTTCAAAAAAATTCAACAAAACCATATCATGTGACCCCTCGTTGGAACGAGCTCGTTCCAACGAGGAATCACATGATATGGTTTTGTTGAAATTTTTTGAAAAATAATATTTTTTCAAATGCTGAATTTACATATTACGGGGGCGGATGCGGGTGATTCGTTGGGTAAAGGGTTAAACTTTACATTCACTGTTACTGTGCCTTCTTTAAAAAAAATAACTAAAAGACGATACCTACACAAAACTTCTGTTGAATAATTTAATTTGGATACCCCCAAAACATAGCTCATAGCATGGGAACGAACTCATTTCAATGATGGATTTTGGACAGATAAAATATTAAAATCTGAATGGCGAGTGTTATGAATAAGCCCTGGCAAAATATGACCATTATGTTAGGTAAAGGAGTGAAGTCCTGAATCGGGGGTGTATTCTTAATTTTTGTATGAGTGGGCCAGGAGGAGGATTTTCAACAATTATGCATAAACAAAGATAAACCTTTTTCTGTATAAAGAAAGAATGTTCAGTTGATATGAAAAGATGTCACAATCAATAGCAAATCAAAAAGGAGAATCAGTTATAATTTGATTCTTGGCATTTTAGGGTTGTAAAATCCAATGTTTATGCCCCACAAAGTAGATCTTCTGTTTCTCGGGCCATTTTTGAAAAACAGCATGTGTACAGGCATTTTTTTTTCTTATTTTTGTAATTATTTCTTTACCATCATAAGTTCATGTTCTCGGTTTGTTTTATGTTTTAGGCCTCATAATCTACAAAATAGCATCTGTGGTGGCGTATTTCGTCCCTTGGGTGTAAGGAGACTTTGCAATGCAAAAACATTGCAAAGCCTTTCTGCACTCAAGGGGGAAATCAATTTTATTAACTTGAGTAAAATATCAGACATAAACCATTTAAGTTTTATTTCTTTAAGTTTACATTGGCTGTAAAAAGAGAACCAAAAGGACCCATAGTAGTAACCAAACTGATTTCTCATTATGTTTCTTGTGGAGAACATTGTTTTAACCTGGACAATTTTTTGAGATATTCTACAATGTTACAGTTGACAAGTCTAGTAGCTTGACAGTAGTGGCCTCCGGTCAGATATTGTCTGCCTAGATATGCAGACAAGACCTGGCCATTAACCAACAATGGGGTGCTTTAATATGTATACATGTATGTATATTGTAGAGAAAACATGTTCTAGGACATCCTTACCTAACCAAAACGCACTCGCAGAAAGCTTTAAGTATTGTCTGCAAATCTAACTCCAGTTTTCATGTTTGGGAACCTGCTGCAATGCAGGAAGTATTGTCTGAAGTCAGAATTATGCACCAGAGTACACAACTAGCCAAAGAGCCTCAGGATATCTTAATCTGCTACTGGGTACGTGCTGCACCAACATTAATGTGTTCTGCTAAATGCAACCTAATAGATTGAATTAAATTTTGTCTCTCCTTTATTCAAAGCATTTCCTGGCTCAGTACTTTTTTTATAAAATACAAGCAGCAGCATTGAAACCCAACACACGAAAGAAAATACAAAACAGGGAACATTATGCTACAACACTACATTTTTCTGCCCAATGCAACCAAAGAAATTTGAGTAAATTCTGTCAGCCCTTGTGAACAATTCATTTCCTGACTTGAATTTTCATCAAATGTTAACAACTGTGTGAGCAGCAATCAAGCCATGGAATTCAAGAAAGGCGGCAAGAAAATATGCGTCAGGTCAAAAAGTGTGAGCTTGTGGAATGAATCCTAAAACGCTGGGTATAGCCCTATTGTAACTTGATGTTAAAGAGTGTAAAGTTAATCTTGCTAAAAAGTAGTTATCTCTTTGTATCTTAACCAGTGGCGGCGCTACGGGGGGGGGGGGGCATGGGGGGAATTTGCCCCCCCCCCCTCAAACGAAGGCTTTGCCCCCCCCCCAGTTGCCCCCCCCCCCCCAACCATCTCGCATGCATTTCCATCCACCTTCACACACAAACACATTCAGTCACTCTCTCCCACACACACACACACACCCCTCTCTTTTTTTATTCCCAATAATTTCCCATACACACTTAGCCCAAAGCCTCAGGCTAGCTGATGAACACATCCAGGCAGTAGAGATTTAAAGACTCGGATGCAGATACTTATAAGTTATAATTAAGTTATGAGCCAACAAAGGCATGTCTATCCATATCCCTTGTCTAAAAAAAATTCATGGATTTCGCATTATGACAGACGGGCATTATGAGTCTCTCTCTCTCTCTCTCTCTCTCTCACGCACAGACCCACCAGACGCGGATCCAGGATTTTTTGAAAGGAGGACCGCTAATTACCATTACATTTAGTCGAAACTTGGACCCAAAGTCCGTAATATAATTTTTTGGTTTGGTACGTCCACAGGACGTACCAAACCAAAAAAGTATATTACGGACTTTGGGTCCAAGTTTCGACTACCTCATAACAAAGTAATGATATGATCCTTTACGTATTTGCCCCCCTTCATGGGAGTCTGCCCCCCTAGTTGCCCCCCCCCCCCCCAAAAAAAAAAAAAAAAAAAAAAATTTCTGGCGCCGCCACTGATCTTAACTGGTAGGGTGCTGGAAGCCCATATTGTGGCTTTATTCTGAAGTGCAATTATCATAGCTTGAAGGCTCATATTGAGTGGATGTGCCTTGTATTGTCTTTGAAGTGACATTAGTCTGTAAGGGGTTGTCTTGTTACAATTTGTGGGAGACCATAAAGTGTAACAAGGCAAAGACATGTGTACAATATTTGTTGGTCAGAAATAATTTAGCACTCTACCAGTTAAGTGGTATCATTGAGCGGAGAACAGTATGCTAAAAAACAAGGCTGACTGAAGCAGATTTGTAGAAGATTGGCTCATTTGTTTAATTGATACATAATGTCTCAGAATTGTGTTTAATGTCAGCAAATTATTTATTCTAAACTGTAGCTTCAAAAGAAACATAAACATTCTTCTCCAAACCAGTTTACTGATTGTGCCAATTTGTCCAGGATTCCCTGGAATACACTGCGTTCATTTATTGCATTGGAATCCTTTATATTCACACCCCCAGAGTACTATAATAAAAATTCACATATTTTTCAACAATTTATTAAAAACACATAAGCAACATACCAGTGCTAATTCTGTCATGTGGCACTACTTTAATAAACTATCAATTCTTTTGCGGTGTGTTTCCGTACTTAAATTGAACAGGCCTACAAATCAGAATTTAGATAATTTGTATTTCCTGCTTTGCTGGTTCTAGTACTTAAATGGTTAACCGGATAATCGGTTTGAAACCAGGTAGCTACCTAACCGATTAGAAAAGCCGTCAACCGGTTATCCGAAATATCGATATTGATCGTCATTCCACGTTTAAAACATAGTAAATCTGCCGCTTCTACTTTGTGATATATTACACATCGAAGCCGCGTTCTATATATTGAGAAATAATCGACTTTGGCGTCCAAGACTTCGTTAATGATCGGCAGTTTCCGTGAGTAATGAGTAATCGCAGAAAGTATTCCGTGAAAACACAATCGCAGCTCGGTGTTTAGTTACGTTTAGTAGATTTGTGCGTGGGTTTTTTTTTCGTTTTTTTCATACAAGCGATTGATAAAAATCACATTTTGTATTTATATTTTCTGCAGCGCAGACACTAAATACCGAGCTGCGATAGCGTGTTAATTGGATTTCTGTGTTCAACCTACTAAATACTGAGCTGAAGTTTTCGACGGGCGCGTTATACGCTAACGTTTATAAATCATCCAATTTTACCCCAACTTGCCCCAAATTGATATTTTACATTTATATAACATGTATATACCATATCATTATTTTGCCTAACCTGACTTATTTTGCTACTGCTCGGTATAGCTCGGTATTTAGTATGACCCGGTGGGAGGAGGAGGGGGCGTTATATTCTCACGTGTTTTTTTTCAGATTACACCAGCGTCGTAATGGGTTTTTTTCTACCCAAATTTATCATATTCGATCATTCAGGGGTGTCAGATATGTGATGCTTAGCACACTTTGAGTAGTATACATTTGATATTTGAGCTTATATCACTCACACAGTCGGCCATCCAAATGGAGGTCTGTGGTACACAAGTTTGACTGTTGGGAGTCCAGTATGACCTTTTTGAAGTACCGGTGCTGTACATGTTAATTAAATCAGAAGTTGAAAGACCGCTATACACTGATCGTGGGAACCCCGGGAAGTGAAGCCGTGCCTGTTCACTGCGGTAAAGAGGCTCTGTTTTACTGGAAAAATAGGACCCAGTCACCAGTGCTTGGGAGGTGCAAACCCTCTCTAAAATGGGAAACATGGCTTATTAACGCTCTCCCCTGGTCTTGAGTTGATACTCATGTTGTGCTCATGATTAGCCATTGTGCAAAAATATGTGACCTTAAACACCAATAAATAAATAATAATACGGCTATACACTCTAAAATTAACCCAAATCAAGTGGTTTGAGTGACTGTGAACCCAAGTGGGTTCGTATTCACTCAACCATGTATATTTGTGTTGATTTTTAACCCACCTGATTTCAGAGTGATAGCGGTCGTTTAACTTCTGATTTAATTAACACGGCCCTCAGAACTCATTCCACTTGTGATCCGCATAACGATATACCATCAGCTAATCAGATTAAACTTCATGAATAGATTGTGGTATTCTAACCAGATCGAATAAACCTTGAAATTAATAGACTCAAGATCAGTTCAGTGCCAGGCAAACTACTACGCAAAGGTTGGTGATTACCTAGGGCCTACAAGGACAAAGCCAACCTGGTTCCTGGAAGTTTAGTGTAATTTTTATGCCCCCGATAGTCATCTTAAATCTAGGTTGTCCATCCAACTGTCCAACTCTATCCGTCCAGAGCCATAACTCTATAATGCTTGGGTAGATTTCCATGAAACTTTACACAAGGGTGAAGACCAATGGACGGTCTTTTGCAGAGCAACACCATGCTTGAGTGACAAAAGTCAAGGTCACAGGAATGGGAAAACTTAATTCTCTCACACACTAAACTTGTCTGTCTGGAGCCATAATTCTATAATGCTTGGCTGACATAGTTGTCGTCTGCTTAAACACTTCCGTCATTTACAAGCCTTGTGTACTTGGTTTCCTTGTTTAAAAGGGTAATCTATATCAGTTAATCCTTTACTCAACAATTTTTTTTTTAAAATAAATTCCTCTTATGGGAGAAAAATTTTCTCTCTATTTTCCAATAAAACCATTGAGATATCGTTGTCAAAAGAACTTGCATATTACAGTACAAGTTGAAATAAGTTGCAACATAACTGCAATAAACTAAGGATACTGCTGCTTGTACACTGATCAGACCAGAATCTGACATCATTTTCTGGAAAGCTCTCTGTGAGAGCTTTCCAGAAAATGATATTAGTTTCTGCTCTTATCAGCGAGGAAGAGAAAGACACATATTTTATAGTTGTTATCCTACAACTTTATTTGTGACTTGTACTGTATGGCCGTGTATGCCAATTCAAGTGACATCCCTATGTGTATGGTTCTGTTGAAAAAATTCCAACATATTAGTGGCTATATTGACCTTATGGAAATAAGTTAAATACAGCTTTTCAGCTGCTATGTTCAGATATATTTTATCAAATTAAAAACCTTATGGACTATAGTGAGCACCAGATTCAACACAAAACTTTTCATTCCAGTATTATAGGCCATTTGGCCATAGTTTGGGGGCAACTGTGTCTGGGCGGTCACCATTAGTCATATTTGAGATCTTTCAGTACTTTTCAAAATGAAACGTATTCGTAAGTATAAAAAAAATAATGGATCTCTTGGTTGTAGGCATCTTGGACATATATATTAGAAGTGGAGGAATATTTTGGTTGGGAGTAGTCTACACAATCATCCACACTCCCCCCCCCCCCCTCCCACTGAAATTTATGTTTTCCATATCTTGAAAGAGATCCAGACTTTCAAAGTACTTTTGTTCAATTGGATTCGAATATTAATCAAGGGGGCTGACAGGGAGGGTGTTGAGTGGTGGTTGGGAAAGCTACAACCCCCTTCCCTGTAAGAAAAAATCAAAACCACCCTCGTCTGTCATAGAAGCTGCCTCCTTTATTGTGTGCTTGTTGAGGAATACTCTAGCCCCCAGTGAGGGAGCACACTTCCCTCATTGAGGGAATCCTGTCACCAAACCTGATATATGTATATAATTATCCACCGACATCCCTCCAGTAGTTAGGGCATTGGTCTTCAAACTGAAACATCCAGAGTTTGATCCCAACCAGCAGTACCATAAAGGGCTTGCCATGATACTCAATATGATCACCATCTCGGCTTGATGCAAGTTTCTCGATCAAAACAAAAGTGGTGATAACATGTATATACCAGTGTACAATGTTCTATAGAATAACCAGTAAAATATGCTTGTTAACTGGTAGAGTGCTAAATTATTTTTGACCATCAAATCTTGTACACATGTCTTTGCCTTGTTACAATTTATGGGAGAGTGCCTATGGGCACTGTCCCGTAAATTGTAACAAGGCAAACCCTTACAGATTAAATAATATCACTTCAAAGATAATACAAAGCATGTGCACTAAATATGAGCCCTCAAGCTGTGGTACCTGTACTTCAGAATGAAGCCCGAATATGGGCTTCCAGCACTCTACCAGTTAACCCTTTACCTAACATGAAAAGAAGACGACACTTGCAAACAAAATTCATGAATAACTAATTTTTTTTTCACTTTTTGTCTCAAAAACATAGGTTATGACACCTCTTTGGAATGAGCTCAACGAGCTCGTTCCAAAGAGGTGTCATAACCTATGTTTTTGAGACAAAAAAATAATGAAAATTAATTGGCAATTTTTGTGAATAACGCTGGCTGGTCTTGCCCAGTACTACATTGGGAAAAGGGTTAATATAGTATGACAAAGTAGAATAAAAGAAAAAGTAACCAGGAACTGAACATGAATCCTCAGCACAAGAGGGTCTTGAATGAGAGTATGTTCTAAGAGCACCTCTCCCATTTGGGTGGCCACCAAATTTCTAACTTTAGGGAAGTCCATTTGCAGTCCATCTTAATAAACTACTTTCTACTTAAATTTTCTGAATGAGACTGGAAATGGGGGAAAATCAGGCACCCCCTCCCCTTTTCAGCGCATGCCTGTTCTTTTGTCCTTTATCAAATGGAATAGCATTTTATTCAGGGTTTCAGGACACCTCCCAATAGCATTGTTAGGATACTTTCAGTGTTCTGGGTGGTGCAAACAATGGTGTGCACTTGACCCCTCACTAAGACATCACAAATAATTGTCAAATTGGGAGCATGGTGGCTCAGAAGGTAGAGATGCAAACAGAGAGGTACTCGGTTTGAATCCCACCTACAGCAACTGCGTTGTGTCCTTTTGTAAGACACTTCATCCCAATTTCCTACTTGGGGGCATGGTGGCATTGTGTACTAAGGTGTACTGCATGTTGATGGTGCACTTGTCTTCAACGAAAGCTAACCCTGCTTGTGTGGAGTTGGTATGTTGGGGAAGTCTGGCAGTTGCTCGCCATTGTTCAGTGATTCTCTCTAGAGCTAAAATGGTTAACCGATTAATCAATGATCAACATCTTGATCGATCCAAAAAGTAATTGATCGATTAACTGTTTTGTTTGAACTACTGTATTTATGTGTTAACAAAGGAATAAACTTGCTCCAAATTATTATTATTATTTATTGATGTTTAAGGTCACATATTTATGCACAATGGCTAATCGTGACCGTGACAGTTTTATGGGTGGAGGAAGCCGGAGTACCCGGAGAGAAGCACCGAACAACGACAAGCAGCTGCCAGCTCCCCAACATCGTAACTCCGCACTGCAGCACAGGCAGGGTTAGATTGGTTGAAGACATCCGTACCATCGACGTGCAGTACGCCTTAGTACTGTATCTATATCTATTTGGACAAGTGATTAATTGGTTAACCAAGGTTAATCCACGTGATTAATCGATCAAGAAAACCCCTTAACGTTTCAGCTCTAGTTCTCTCTGGCTTTCTCCACCCGTAAATCTGTCCAACATGAGGTGACTCTGGCTTTTGAAAGTATAATTAAGCCCCAATAAATTAATAAACAAATAACTGTCAAATTCCAACTTATTATCCAAGATGGAGTTTACTCAATATTTTATCATCAAAGTTATTTTTTCCTTGTGATAAAGGCAAATTTCCTGACTATTTTGTACCAATGTTTAGCCTTGAGTGCATGCTCATTATTGGAACAATAACATCATTATATATTGTTTGATAGAGCTCTCTGCACTCTGTCCATACAATATAAACAAGCTATTAATTGTAGATAAGCAACCTATTAATTGTAGATAAACAAGCTATTAACTGAAAAAAAGAATATGTTTTCATTTTTGGAATTTACTTTAAAAAAATTCCCACAATCCATTATATAAGTATTTCCATTGGTTCCCTGAATCCTGCACACAATGTAAAATGTAACCAACAAACTCAGCACATTTTTACAGCCTAAGTAAGTGTATATTTTCATCATAAAGTGGTGTGATATGGCAGTCTGTTAACTAATCCTAGGCAATGCCTGTGGTTCGTTAGCATGTTAACTTACAAACTATGAATAATGCACAAGATTAGTCACACCTTTCTGTCTGGTTATAAATCAGGGGTGGCAGAGCTGCCCCCCCCCCCCCACCCACACACACTTTTTTCGCTAATTATAGGTACCAAAACGACATTTTCCGACATACAGTTAAAACTAGAAGTTCTGTCATGAAATGCGCACAAATAGCACATCGATCTGCACGTTAATCTACGCATTATGACCATAGTAAGGCTATCAAATTCTGAACATATGGCCTGTGCAGAAGCAATGTTTCAGCCAATGGACCTCCGGGTAACCTGGAGGTCCATTGGCAGAAACATTGCCTGTGTTTGCTATGAGTAAACAGGAGAACCTGCCATGCTTTGGATGCCATTTGATATGGCAATTGCACGCAATTCCTACATGCAATTAAGCCTAGATAAGCACACAGTTCGTGACAGGACTTCTAGTTTTAACTGTAACTCCTACGGTCACTACACATCACCTATACATATATGACCACATTGATTTTCAAAATTCAAGATTATTGAAAATAGAAAACTCCAAGTGAAATGTAATATTTCAAAGGACGGTTTCAAAGTTATGGTTAGCCCTTTGAGCCCAAGAGACCGCTTTTCTGTCCCGTGTGACAAGTAGGATAGCCGGTAATTGGTCAATCCACAAATAATGAATATGGCCTCTTCCAATTGCTGCAATTGAATTGATATGGAAGATACCACTAGGGTTCTAAGGGTTAAGTAAAAACAAAACAAAATAAATATACTAAGGTTAGTGTCTTAAATAGAGTGGGTTCAAGGGCGAGGGGTAGCATAAATAAATATATAAATTTATATATTTTGCATGAATACACTGGCCGACCACCACTGGACCCACCCCCCTCCCCAACCCCTCCATGAAGAAAAACTCTCTTCCATCCTAAACCCTTGAGGTACCTAGAAATGTGTGACCACTCCCCCCCCCCCCCCCACACACACAAACTTTTTTTTTTTGAGTTTTCACCGCCTCTGTTATAAATAAAGCCATCTATATTATTATTTATTATTTATTTATTTATTGGTGTTTAAGGTCACATATTTATGCACAATGGCTAATCATGACCGTGACAGTTTTACGGGTGGAGGAAGCCAGAGTACCCGGAGAGAACCACTGAGCAATGGCAAGCAACTGTCAGCTCCCCAACATACTAACTCCACACAAGCAGGGTTAGCATTGGTTGAAGACAAGTGTACCATTGACGTGCAGTACGCCTTAGTACACAACGCCACCGTGCCCCCACGCAGGCAATGGAGATGAAGTGTCTTGCCCAAGGACACAACGTGGTTGCCGCAGATGGGATTTGAACTGAGGACCTCTCGGCTTGCAGCCTGCACCTCTACCTACTGAGCAAATGCTCTCCCAGCCATTTCTATTATGTGACTCTCCTTGTGCATTGCACAGCCTGAGTGAGTGTACATTTTCATGTAGTGTGTGATATGGCAGTTACCAATTTTTGATAACCAGAAAGTGTTACGACTAACCCTGGTCATTTTTATAACCAAAAAGTGTGACTAACCCTGTGCATTGCATAGGGTTAATCACACTCTCTTGTTATCAAAAAAAAATTCATTATTAACTGAGTAAGTAATCCTGTGAACTGTAATGCCTTAACGTAAATCTCATGTATATCAACTCTTTACCCAACATAATAGCCCAAACCAGCCAGTCCTATTCTGCAAAATTGTTCAAACTCAGCTTATGATCAGTCATTGGAAAGGATTGGGGAAAGATTTTTCAGTGAATTCCAAAACTTAAAACATATTCTAGTTTCAGTTAATAGCTTGTTGATAAAAAATGAGAGATGCAACTCATTCTGTTTAATGTGTGGTACTGGAGATATAATACAGTGCAATCCTGTCAAATGAATAGACATTTTTCCAGTGAAAAATATTCAATTAACATGAGCAGGTGCACCAGAAGCACTTCAGGGAAGGAAGCAGACCCCAGCAAAAAGATATCTACTAGCACTAGCTGCCCTAGCCATGACATGCCAAAGGCATGCATGTCTTGATGGCCAAAGACCCAAGATGTGGGAGAGTTTGTGGAGGAGGTTGATTGATTGATTTATTGGTGTTTAAGGTCACATACTTATGCACAATGGCTAATCGTGACCGTGACAGTTTTACGGGTGGAGGAAGCCGGAGTACCCGGAGAGAACCACCGAGCAACGACGAGCAGCTGTCAGCTCTCCAACATCATAACTCTGAACTCTGCACCGCAGCACAGGCAGGGTTAGATTGGTTGAAGACATGCGCACCATCGACGTGCAGTATGCCTCAGTACACAGCGTCATCGTGCGCCCTTGTAGGCAATCTGGGTGAAGTGTCTTGCCCAAGGACCCAACGCGGTTGCCGCAGGTGGGATTTGAACCGAGGACCTCTCGGCTTGCAGCCTGCACCTCTACCAACTGAGCCACCGCGCCCCCTGTGGAGGAGGTGTCCCTCTTGCAAAGGTGGGGGCCTGGAGGTATCCCTAGGAAAAGTTTTGAATTTTGAAAGCTCCCAGAATGAATTTGGGGTGCATTTTAGCTTAATTTTGAGAATAAATCATTGACAAAATCGGGTGATGAACCTGAGAAGGGCATTACCTGCCCCCTCTCACCCCGTTGTCTGAGGACAGGGAGGGCAGCTGCCCCCATGATTCCAGAACCCCTAAACATGAGTACCGGTATTCAAATTATAAGAATATAGTCATTTTCCTATATTCTAGTGATATACCAAGCATTTACTCTATTATATCTTGTCTGACTGATCTCATAGAGCTCTGTCAAACAAGATATAATAGCATAAATGCTTGTTTTGGATGTATTGTTGCCAGAGGTCTATAAACATGGATAATTGGGTGAGTTATTCATCGCTAGATCACAAAATGTTTCATTCCATTAACCCTTTACCCAACGCAGACGATATCAAAATTTATTATTTTAAATATAATTTTTTTCAAATTTTTCAAAAAATTTCAACAAAACCATATCATGTGACCCCTCGTTGGAACGAGCTAGACAAGCTCGTTCCAACGAGGGGTCACATGATGTGGTTTTGTTGCAAGTTTTTAAAAAATAATATTTTTTTAACTGCTGAATTTGCATATTACGTGGGCGGATGCGGGCGATTCGTTGGGTAAAGGGTTAACAGAATTTACTCTATTTCTTTCTTTCTTTATTGGTGCTTAAGGCCACTTTAAGCATCTGTGGCAATATCGTGACCACATCACAGGTATGAAGTCAGGTTTGACCCATTATTTAAACTTTTGCTGCCCATTTTAGAGGACTTCCAACCCAGGCATTGGGTATATGGTCTTATTTATGCAGTGTAACAGAACTTGTTTACCACAATAGACAAGCACTGCTCCACTTCACAGAGTTTCAACAAGGAGAATTTACTCTATAGCCTACATGAAATTAACAGTATGGTAAATGGTTTGGTTCTGTGTAGTCAACAAGGTTATTCAATTAAGAAATATTCAATTAGGCTCCTTTATATCACCTGAGAAGAAAAGAGTTACAGGAGTTTTTCTGCTTATGAAGAAAAGGTGCATCATTTTAACTTAAAAAAAAATAAACACAAGGTATGAAGGTTCAATTAAATTTATTATCCAATCACAAAGCTTACCTGTAAGCAAATACATGGCCATTAATCACACATACATGAATTCATGGAGACTAAAGTACTTTCACTCTCATTTCCTGTGGAGCAGTGTGTATCAGTCAGATCCAAGAGGATTATATATCACTTCAAATATATTTATATATGGTGCACTGACATGGTTTAATCCGAGGCTGTTTTGTAGCTGAATTCCTTGCTCATTCCCAATTCGAAATATGCAGTAAATTTCCAATTGAATTAACATCTCATCTATCATCTACCAGTACTTCAATATACAAGTCACTCTTGAGTCCAAGTCCTGTAAATATTACAAGCATACATGTAGGTTCTAAACTGTCATGGAATATATTTTCTCAAGATTTAATATCAGGAAAATTGCTAGTACAGTAGAACCTGTCTTGAGAGACCGCCCATTGGGCCACACAGAAGTGGTCTCTCAAGACAGGTGGTCTCTCATAACAGGTTCAAGGTTTTCTCAAGTCAGTGAATAACCAACCACAAAATTCAAGAAGAATGGATTTTTGTAATTACTTTGTAGTTGTTCTTTTTATGAAGTTTTTGTAACAAATTGAAATGGACTGTTATAAAAATTATAAAAATAAATTAGTGTTGAAAATCTTCATTGAAGATTTTCAACACTAATTTATTTTTATAATTTTTATAACAGTCCATTTCAATTTGTTACAAAAAGATTTTCAACACAAATTTATTTTTATTCCTATCTGTCACATTTCAGGTATGTATGAAATTGTTTATTCAGCAATAATCCTAATCTTTTCACAGGGGTCTTATAAAAACATCTCAATCTGTAATGAATTAGCAATTTAAACCCAATTAAGAGCTTTTAATACTTTTAATTATGTTAGTATAACCACAATAGATTTTCCAATTCCAGAACAGGTAAAAAGTTTTTGTCATGGTTTCAGTCTTCAAATGGGCGGTCTCTCAAGACAGGTCCATTATGGCATAAAAATACAAATTGGTACCAGGTCACAGTGGTCTCTCAAGACAGGTGGTCTCTCAAGACAGGTGGTCTCCCATAGCAGGTCCATTATAGAGTAAAACCAATCAGTGCCTGGTAGATGTGGTCTCTCAAGACAGGTGGTCTCTCAAGACAGTGGTCTCTCAAGACAGGTTTTACTGTACTACTTTAAGAACCTCATGGATTCTTCTGTCCTCTTTGGGAAAGGGTCGAGGGCCCATGCATTTAGGAAATTCGTGTCATGTTTATTTATTTATTGGTGCTTTTTAAGGTCACATACTTATGCACAATGGCTTGTCATGAACATGACAGTTTTACAGGTGGAGGAAGCCAGAGTACCTGGAGAGAACCACCAAACATCGATGAGTAACTGTCAGCTCCTCAACATTCTAACTCTGTTCAAGCTCCACTCAAGCAGGGTTGCAGTAGTTGAAGATATGTACACCATCAACATGCAGTATGCCTTAGTACCCGGCGTCAACATGCCCCCATGTAGGCAACCGGGAGAAAGTGCCTTGCCCAAGGACACAACGTGGGTCATACCGGATGGGGATCAAACTCCGGACCTCTAGCATAGAAGTCCAACAGTCTACCATTGAGCCACCGTGGTCCCCATTCGCGTCATGAAAGCTTTAATTGGGAATTTGTTTTGGAGGAGAGGAACACATAAAGATGAAGAAATATTACCTTCAAATAGAACTTAGAACATGCACAGGCTACATTCGGTGACTTTGCAGTTGTGTCTAGGCAAGTATTGGCTGCCTATACTGGCAGCCAAGACTTGCCTGGAAACAACGAAAAGGTTTATAGAATGTAACTTGCAAGTGTATCTACAACCTACCTGTTGGGGCACCTGTTCTGTTCTGTAAAAATTGATCAAATCAGAATTAGATCTTTAGGGGTTAAAGAAGAACACACCTGCTGTCTACTGGCAGCCAAGACTTGCCTAGAAACAGTGAAAAGGTTTATAGAATGTAACTTGCAAGTGTATCGACAACCTACCTGTTGGGGCACCTGTTCTGCTCTGTAAAAATTGATCAAATCAGAATTAGATCTTTAGGGGTTAAAGAAGAACACACCTGCTGTCTGTCCTTGAATTCAGATGCTTGTTATTCTCCATTAGGTTGGTAAATATTGGATTTCTGAGGGTTTATGACTGCTCACTTCAGGAAACCAATTGTTAATTTTTTTTTTTTGAATGGGACTGAGATTGGGAAATTTTTAGACTTAACCCTTAACCCAACGTAACGATCAAAAACCAGCCAGCGCTATACACAAAAATCACTAATTAATTTTCAATTTTTGTCTCAAAAACATAGTTATGACCCCTCTTTGGAACGAGGTCATAACCTATGTTTTAGAGACAAAAAATGCAAGTGTCATCTGATTTTCATGTTAGGTAAAGGGTTAATTGGGAAAAATCTCCCCTAAATGCCATTGAGAAAGGGTCCCATATTTGCCCCCCGCCCCCACCCACCACCCCTTAGACACCCAAGAGAATCCCTGGAACTTCAAATCCAGGGACCTCAACAGATCTGTGTTGCTGGAAAAATTGTCGGGCACTACAAATCTTTGGGATCTCTATAATTATGAAAAAGTCTGCTTGAACTTGACAGGTTTTGGTGAACCTTATACGTCCTTTCCACTGAAAATGGCAACTTTCATGGATTAAACTCTGACAGACCGGAAAAGACCACATTAAAAGTGAAATGTCGATCAGTTAATTCTTAACCTTTTACCCAACACGAAAGGCAGAAGACACTTGCAAACAAAATTATTGAATATCTAATTTTTTACATTTTTTGCATCAAAACCATTGCTTATGACCCCTCATTGGAATGAGCTTGTTGAGCTCATTCCAATGAGGGGTCTTAAGCTATGGTTTTGAGTCAAAAAATGAAAAAAATAAAGAAAATTTAATTGCAATTTTTGTGAAGAGCGCTGGCCAGTTTTGGCCCTTACGTTGGGTAATGGGTTAACTTGTGGAGTACTTTTTATTTTTTTTTTTTTCAAATTTAGTCATGGTTGCTTCACAGCAGCCATGACTAGATTTGATAAAAAGTCATAAAAATTTAACCCAAGAAATCACTGGACAAAAAGTCGATTAAGTTTTCAGGTGGAAAATTTAATTCAACGGACTCAAATATTACTTAATTTGATCATGGCAAGATATTTATTGTTCTGGGAATATATATCTGCAAGCAGCATGCAAGGAGTTAAAAGTGAAACAAGAATCAGTTAGAATTTTTATCTTGTAACATCTAGACTCATGAATAAAAGTTTTATTGATTTTTCCTTCATTTCAATGAGTAACACAAAAGTTGACCATTTCCCTTATATAGATACAATGGAACCCTTCCAATTGAATAGCCACTTTGCCAGTGTAAATGATTCAGTTAACAGGAATATTCAATCAATAGTCATTTGGTAACTTTTTTGCACCCTAGATATAAACCGAGCATTTATTCTATTTTATTATATGCTAAACGATAGATTATTGAAAAAATTGTGCAAAGATAGAAATCATATCCCCCCACTGTGAAGATATAGAAATTTTCACTTTTACGGTATAAATCAAAATGGTCGCTTTCAAAGCATCACTTCAAGGTGAATACAAGTCAAATTATCAATTTGTTCTAAAAAAAGGTATAATGAAGAGAAAATCTAGTGTTTTTGAGTGGACACTGATCATTTCCAGCAATAATTCAACACGTATTCACCTTGAATTGATGCATCAAACCTGCCAGCTGAATCAGATTGCAAGATGCTACCTGTTCAGAGTATGGATCAAATCACTTCTGCATATAAATGCACATCAGCTGTTTACTTTCATGCATCAATTCAAGGTTGAAACGAATGGAATTATCAATAGGAATGATCAGATTCTTATAAAATGTGTATAATAAAAAGAAAATCTAGTAAAGTATCTCACTCGTGACTGAGATAAATTATTATTTTGCGAAAAATAAACATTTCTCTCAGTCACCCATGAGATAATTTTCGGTATCCACTCAAAAACACTGGATATCCTCTATATATTAACCTACTCCTTCTATAGATTGTTACTGTCCAAGCCAGAAAATAAGCAGACTGTCATCTGTAAAATGAAGTCCCCAGAGGGACCTCAATCTGAATCAGGGTCTCAAAACTAAACAGAAAGAGGTACCCACGGGATAAATTGGCCCACTGTATGGGATAGCATCATCAAATTCACCCTCTGGGGACCTCATTCTGCAAATGTTAGACTGCTTATTTTCAGGTCTGTTACTGCCCCAGAAAGTAATGCAACTTCATATACTTAACAGAAATGTATACAGTCAGTGTGATATAATAATGGTATAGCACACTAGTTGGGGCCTAAAATATGTTACAGGTACCAAGTTTCAAATGACAGGCAAAAAATTGTTGGTACAAACTCCCCCCTCTCCCCTGAGATGGGCAGTAAACTCAGGGCTTATATTTCGACGGGAATCCGAGAATCGATTTGCACAAAGATTCGCGCAATAAAACCGGTGAGAATCCATGTAGATTCTTGCTGCACCTCTGCTAGGATTCGCGTGAAAAAATTGAGTCAGATTAACCCTTTAACTAACACAGCAGCAACAAATTAATCAATAGAAGGCTAACATGACCTGAAATATCCTGACACTTTGTCAATAAAATCTTACAAATATGGCTGTCATTGGAACCGGCTCATTGAGCCGGTTC
Source organism: Pictodentalium vernedei (assembly GCA_031216915.1). Taxonomy (NCBI): domain Eukaryota; kingdom Metazoa; phylum Mollusca; class Scaphopoda; order Dentaliida; family Dentaliidae; genus Pictodentalium; species Pictodentalium vernedei. The sequence continues at coordinate 49,867,128 of CM062290.1, forward strand.
CAAGGACGGCCATATTTCTAAGATTTTATTGGCAAATATTGTTCATTTAATTATTTTATCATTTATTTATTATTTATTGTTTAAAAATTATCAAATTTAGTTTTAAAAATTAAAAAGGTGTGTTGGATAAAAGGTTAACATGTGTTATCAGTATACAACAGTGGTTCAACCATGGTGGTGTCATGGGATCCTGGGACACTCATAGTAGGTATGGATTCTCACAACCATTTTCACGAGAATCCAAATGGATTCTCACAAATTTAGACGAAATATAAGCCCTGGTAAACTGTAAATACCATTTGGGTATCGGTATCTAGCCAATACCGATTCACCGTACCAAGGGAAACACAAAATACCGAAATTTTTGTTCTGAAAAATATTCCCGACATGAGTTAAAAAATAAAAGGCCTAACCACAGCACATTATGCAAAATTCATAACAAGAAAATCCTGTGAACTCTCTATTTCTATAGGCAGTCACTATCGGTCATTTTATGTAACAAAGAAACTGAGAGAAAATACCCAGTGTGTATTTTCTCTCAGTATTTTTTGTAACATTAAATGACTGATGGGGAGTGCCTTTGTTGCTGTCAACATTTTGACACTTCAATGCTTTGCCTGCTATAAAGAGTGAACTGCAGCTATGTAGTCTACCAAAAATACAATTTGATATTGGTATCGGTGTGAGTACATATATGTTGCCGATACCAAGGTAAATCAATCTAAAAATACCGATACCGAAACCGAACTTGAAATTTCAATACCACCCAACTCAACCACCTCCCCCACCCCCCACCAGACCTGTTAACCTCTGAAGCTGACTGTCAGTGACATTTTGATGAGCACTCAATGAGATTTGGATGCCTGTTAGTGAGAATTTTGTGCGCGGCCAATACATCAATATTTTAATTGTTATGCCTCCCGCGGTCCCACCCGGCACCCTCCCCCCAACTTAAATGCATTATATTTCATTTTAATAATTTATTTTAACACTTTTAATGGTATTTGTCAGTAAAAGCATACAAATATGGATATCACTGGTCAAAGCCCCTCCCCAGGAAAGAATGACCCCCCCCCCCAAACACACACACAAATGTGAATGGATGCCTATCTTGCATTTGCCTGTACCACCCCCAGACCTGTTAACCTCTGGAGATGACCGTCAGTGAGATTTTGATGAGCTCTCAGTGAGATTTGGATGCTTGTCAGTGAGATTTTTGCGCACGGCCAATACATCAACATTTTCCTTATTATGCCTCCCACTGTCCCACCCGGCACCCCCACCCCCCACCCCCAACCCAGTTGCATTATATTTCATTTTAATAATTTATTTTAACACTTTTAATGGTATTTGTCAGTAAAAGCATACAAATATGGATATCACCCCCTCCACCAAAAAAAATTTACTTCATAATAATAATTTGTAGTTTGCAAGCTTGTCAGGCACCCCTAAGTGTATCATTACATAGAGAAATAATATTATATGTTTGTGCAGGTGTAGAATGCAGTTCATGTATATCCTATACTAAGAAAGGTTATTTATTATTAATTTATGTTTAAGGTCACATATCTCTGCACAATGGCTAATCGTGACTGCAACATGGTCAAGTCCAGCCAATTGGTTATACCCATGTTGCCCATTTTAGAGGGATTTCCATCCAAGGCATTAGTAAATGGACCTAATACCAGTAAAACAGAGCTTGTATACCACAGTAAACAAGCACTGTTTCACTTCCCAGGGTTTCCATGGTGAAACAATATTCTGGTTTTAAAATGAGCAACTATTCTTCAATTAAACCTTGATATAACAAATGAGATATAATAGCTAGATTAAATGTATGTATTGGATCTACTGAGTGAGTCCAAACAGATTATTAAAGAGGCTGAATGCAGTGGTTGTATAGGCCTGGCATTCTTTAGGAGTGCAGGAGTGTTGCATGCCTACTGCACGCCTAGAAAAAATTGAGGAGGGCAATTTTTTGCACCCCTTGATTTTCTGGAATGCCAGACCTGTTTGGAACTGCCTTTAAAATCTATTATCATCCCCTGAGTTCCCATGTGTTCTCTGTGCCTACTGGCAGCCTACTGGCACAGAGAACACATTGGAACGCAGGGGACGATTTGTCAATGTTGTATTCATTCACAATAATTCATGGCCCATTCTGTGTCGCATTTCGATACATTTTGAGTGTAGAAGACAGTCACATAAGAAATGAATGCAACATTTTTAAAAATGAGATGTGTGTGCCAATTTTTCACCATGTAGCTGAATATAGTACAATTTTTCAGTCACAATATTAATACCTTGAAGTGAATATAACCAAAATAGCAATGAAAATTTCAGGTGCAACTGCACTCCCAAGCAATCTGAGGAGGGCAATTGTTTTGCACTCCTTGATTTTCTTGATTTCCAGGCCTGGTTGTAAGAGTAATTCTTTCTCGTTGTACAAGATTTTTTATGCACTTAATAGGATTTCACTCAAAATGCCAAATGCAATAAACAGGTTAAATTTTCGCTATTTATTTATTTAGTAAGGTTTAATGACACTTGAACAGCCAAGGTCATATGTCGGTGACAGTTTTATGGGTGGAGGAAGCCGGAGAGAACCACCAAGCAATGACGAGCAACTGCCAGCTGCCCAACTTCATAACCCTGCACTGCAGCACAGGCAGGGTTAGATTGGTTGAAGACATGCGAACCATCGACGTGCAGTACGCTTTAGTACACGGCATCAATATGCCCCTGTGTGGACAATCAGGATTAAGTGCCTTGCCCAAGGACAAATGCAGGAGTCCGAATCAATCGATCAGACGGTCACCCATCCAAGGACTAACCGGGCTTGACGTAGCTTAACTCCAGTGATCTGACGAGAACTAAATTTTCACTAAACGTATTGTAAATTCTGAACAGAATTAGGATGGTGGTCTGAGGAATATCAGTCACTGATCATTTACTACATAGAAGATGTCAAACTGCAAGGATTTGAGAGATTATTTTAAATATTTATCCCCATCACCAACATTAAAATAGGTGGGAGGTGTTGGAGAGGCATTTGGGGAGGGGATATGGGTGGGTGGGTGGGTGGGTGGGTTTTGTGTGATGGAGCCCTCAATATGTCCCAAGTGGCTTCTCATTTCTACATCTGTTGAGATGTGATATGTCCAAAATGAAATTATTTAGACAAGTGAAATTGTGGGATAACATATTTGAATGTTGAGCCTATTGCAGCGTTAAAATTTTGGCTTCCGCCAACATTTCTGCCCATATAAACAACATCCCCAAACATGACAAATGGGGGCCCCAACCAAAAGCATTCCCACGACTTTCAGCTCAGACGTATCTATAGGTCAACTTATACATTTTCAGAAAACCAAAAATCCCGGGCCCGGGATAGTTGCCCCCCCCCCCCCCCCCCCCCCACTCGGCGGTAGTGGTTTTTTCGCTATGCATGACAAAATCCCCATTCATTGCTCTATTTGTACTATAACCTTTGTTAGTATTTCAGCTGTGCATTTCTTTATTTTAATTTTCATGTTTCACGCATGGTGGGCCTATACAAAAATATCATCATTGCAAAAAAAATGATCTATTGCAATTTATTTTGTTTAATTAGCTGAGATGGGGATTTATTTGTCATTTAATTACTGTTATCAAAAGCCGTGACATTGACATGTGTAATAAGTCGATACCAATTGAGCCAACTGAGCGCAGGTTAAAACTCCTTTCTCTTTCTGAATCGAATGATCGCACATGTGGTTGCTACCCTCAATACAGAATTGAACAAACTTGTAAAGGGCTTAAATACATGTGAGAATCAGAATCTCACAAATAATTCTTGCATGGAAAGAAATGAGAATCAACTTGGGATTCTTGCAAAATGTTCATTTGATTCACAGATGTTGAAAGTGTCATCAGAATTTTGGAGAATTCTACAATTGTTTGCTCCCTCATAACTCCCTCATAACATGGTAATGCTTTGGGTTAGGGCTGTCACAATTAATCGTTTAATTCGATCATCGATCGGTCATGCCAAAATCGATTAGTATTTTTCAATGTTGAAGAATCGGTAAATTTTATCCCGTTTTAGATGTTCAATAATTTTTAAAAATCTGAATGAAAAAACTATTGTTTCTAAAGGTAAAAGATCAAGAACATCGATGTTAAACCTCAAGAAGCCGTTAGAAGCATTTGTCTTTTAAGTATATTCAAAGCTTTGATGTTCTGAACTGTCAGTGTAATAATCAAGACCAGTCGTCAGTTGCGAACTTGCGAAGTTCGCAACTGACAACCGGTCTTGATTATTACATTGACAGTTCAAAACTTCAGAACATCAAAGCTTTGAATGTACCTAAAAGATGATCGTCTGCGTTGTTTATTTGGGGTTGGTCAACTGACTTGAACTTAATTTTTAGCTTAACTTGACAAAGTCAAGATAAGCTATTGCCGTCACGCGATAGGATGACTCGTTTTGGAATAATTTCACTGTAACTTGGTAACTTTTGTTGACATACATTAACTGTGAGGGCCACATACATTAACTGTGAGGGCCACATTAACCCACCCCTCAATTCTTTAGTGTAGTCTACACCTCATATTATTTTTATTGAAAACATAGCATACAGGGAACAGAAATTAACATATTCCCAATTATCACAATTCTTGTCTTATTTCATAATCCTTTTATAAATATTGAACATTATCCTTTTCATCTAACACAACACACAGTCAAGTTAAGCTACAGTGTCACTGACACTTTCATTAATGACTTCAACGAGAGGAACGGGGGTCATTTAGGTATGATTAATCGATTATTATTGATTATTTGTGACGATTAATCGATTCCTAAATTAAAAAATCGTGACAGCCTACTTTGACTTGGTAGTAGTATTTAGTGAATTCTTGGGCTGGCTCAATTATGAAATTTCAAGATCGTTTTTGTGAAAAAGAATAATTGATTAAAGTTGAATTTAACCCCCTGCACACTGATGTCAAAATATCCAGATTTGAAGTAGCAAATTTTTCCCATAATGCAACTAGGAATTTAACCAATTCAATCTTGTTTGACAGAGCTCACTGAGCTCTGTCAAACAAGATTGAATTGGTTAAATTTCTAGTTGCATTATGGGAAATATTTGCACCCTGAACTTTAGATATTTCGACATCAGTGTGCAGGGAGTTAATTATACTCTGTGTGACATCTAGAAGCAACTACACAGAAACCAATACTTTGGGTCATTAGTTCCACGGGATGGACAATCTTTAGGAATGCAGGCACGCTGCATGCCTACTGCTCTCTGAGGAAAATTCAGACAGACACCTAACCATCTAAGGCCCACACCTGAGTCTAGGCTCAGGCTTGTACCTGAGATGGTCAATAGTCTAGTAATAGCTGCACTGAGATTTGAGAAGGCAATTGCACTCATTGGCAATCTGAGTAGGGCAAAATTATTGTACTCCCATACATTCTATAATGCCCGACCTGTTATCATGTCATTCATGTGTTGTACCTTTATAGTTCTTTCCCATATCAATTACAATGTATTTTGATATTCTACAGCCTCTGACACTTCTTAAAAGCATGATGGGGAGGAGAGTTATAACTAATAATTCATTAGCAAAGGAATGATTTATTTATTTATTTATTTATTTATTTATTTATTTATTTATTTATTTATTTATTTATTTATTTATTGGTGTTTAAGGTCACATATTTCTGCACAATGGCTAATCATGACCGCGACAGTTTTACGGGTGGAGGAAGCTGGGGTACCCAGAGAGAACCACCGAGCAACGGCGAGCAGCTCTCAGCTCCCCAACCTCTACCTACTGAGCTACCGCGCCCCAAAGGAATGATGAAAAACCATAATCATAAATACTTTGAAATTGTAGTTGATTGTGAGTGTTTTTGACAATTAGTCGACTTCTCAATTAATCATGATAGGCTTAAAGATTTCACCAGAAATTACTGCCAAGGTACAGCAACTTCTGTTGGTAAGATAACCAATTTCTCCCCCCACTGAATGCGTAACATACGTCTGTCCAGGGTGAGATAGCAGGGAGAGACAGATGTATCCCACTCCACCCACGTGACGTTAAACATTTATAATGTGTTTATGACATTATGCATATCATATCAGTTTCTTGCTACCAACTAATTCATACTGACGTCATCAGAATGCCGTGTGATCAAAGTTTGATGCTCTAAAACTCTTTAAACCCCAAGATGCCACTGTTCCTAATTAATTTCGTGGTATATACCTTTGGTATATACATAACTTTTGCATGCTCTTTCCGATGGTGTCATTAGTTTTTCAAAACAGCAACTACCAAATGAGTTGATTATATCAGCATGTGACTGCCGATTACCTCTGGCTAACAAAACCGCTGTATGGTGGGGGGATAAAAATAATCCCTGATGGGTACAGGTGTGGGATGAGAAAATCTCACTCTCGGGACAAGATATTTGGTCCAGACACTCGGCTGCCAAGTGTCTGGACCAAATATCTTGTGACATGTCCCGAGGAAAAGTGCCCACACACCCACATGTTAGAGTTGAAACGGTTAAGGGATTTTCTTGACTGATTAATCATGTGGATTAACCTTGGTTAACCGATTAATCACTTGTCCAAATAGATATCTGAATAACTGCCATCGCATTGATGATTTACAGCATGAACCTTTTACCCAAAGTAACAAACAAAACGGACTAGGCCTATATACAAAAATCTCCATTCAAATTTATTATGTTTTCATTTTTGTCTCAAAAACATTGCTTATGACCCCTCAATGGAACAAGCTAATTGTGCTCGTTCCAATGAGGGGTCATAAGCTATGTTTTTCAGACAAAAATTTAAAATTTTTAGAAATTCATGAATTTATTTTGCAATTATCGTCTGCTACCCGCAATGCGTAAAGAGTTAAGAATGACCATTTCCAGCTACTGATACAGTATGATGATCATGCAAGTAAACAAGTATGTCCGCAAGTAACTTGCATGCTTTACTCTGTCTCATATAATTGATGTGAGTCAGTGTGACAATTTTTGCCTGTTTTGGAGCAAGTTTGTTCCTTTGTTAACCCATATAATACAGTAGTTCAAAAGTAACGGTTAATCGATCAATTACTTTTTGGATCGATTAAGATGTTGATCATTGATTAATCGATTAATCAGTTAACCGTTTCTGCTCTAAACGACTGTGACCACACAGTGGGGCCACACCAGCTGTGTTTGCAGGAATCCTGGTAATTTTAGTCATGTCAGTTTGCCTCGAATCAACAGTTCCAAAATGTGACTCCTGTGTCGGCACAATAAAAATTTCCTTATTTGATTTTAATTCTGTGGCATTAAACATAATCTGTTTCTTGGAAAATGTTTAGGAAGCTTTCCAAGAATCAATGTCAAAGGCTGGTACACAATCAATGTCAGTGTCTCTAAACAAAGAAAAAGCCAGTATTATGTTCAGTACCGTATATTTAAATAGTCCTAACAAGGAGCCCCCCACCAGAGGGTCCTAGTTAGGACTATATATTTGAACTGTTAGTATAGGTAGGTATGTGGTTAGATCCCCAGGAACTCTGCACACCTTCAACCCTCCTTGGGTGGTACCAAATTTCTAACTGTAGCAAAGTTAATTTGCCCCCCCCACCCCAACCTAAAATATTTCAGGATTTTGTAATTTGAACCTGAAAAGTTCATACTGTTGGACAAACTTTTGTACCTGTTGATGCAGAAGAAGGGGGAAACTTTAACTTTGACAGTAACCCCCCCCCCCCCCCCCCCAGGCTTGGGATGATAAGGGTATTAAGGTGCTATGTGTAAGTAATGGAATTTTGTTTATTTTGAAATTACCACCTCTGATATTCCTTAAATTCAAATTAAATTAGTGCTGAAATGGTTGGCCGATTTTTGTTAACGGGTAATTGTTGGGCATAACCGGATTTCAACCGGATATCCATTAATTTTAACCGTTGGTATTATTGCATTATTTACGATGCCAAATCAGTAAGGAATGGTTCAAAACACAGCAACCTGACTTCTGCAAAATGTAAACAAACATCATCAAGTGCCAATGGGAATCGCCAATGTGCAAACGATCATTAACAATTTATATGACTGAAATGGTCCTACATAACAGTGATGATACAGCATAACTATGGTCACCCAGCATTACCAAGTCACAAGGACAGGCCTTGCATTTGAAAATCACAGGCATGACACGTGAAAATCACTGGTGCACAGCATGCAGCACCCCTGAAACAAAAATCATGTGTGCAATTTGTTCCCACTGGCACGCATCTGAAGTGAGGGACAAATGTCATTGATATTAGTTAAGAATTTTCCAATCAGTTTGTAAATTGTAGTTAAGCATAGTTATTAGTTAACTGTATTAGCAAAGAGCCTCTTACCTTGAGTGGCTTGAATTTGATATGATCATAGGGTGAATATGTAATCCTATTTTTTGGAATATCTTTTTCTGTTCACTGCTAAGACAAAAGTCACAAACAGACTGAAACAGTTCCAAGTTTACATTTACTTATTCCTCGCAACGAATTTTCTGTTCTGGCAGGAATATGTTGCGAGTCATGAAAGGGGTGTGTTAAGAAATTATTATATGCCCCTTTCACCAAGAGCCCCTCCTTGGACACTGACAAATGAAAAACAAATTTTACAATGCTAGATTTTAAAATAGGTTTTTTTTATGACATACGTTCATACTTTTAAACAGTTCAATAAAATAAAAACATGATTTTTCTGAAACACATTTGTAAAGTACCAAACAGTCCGATTATTCTGAAAGCACCATTACTCACATGGAGGGATTTTCTCAGCATTATAATCTGCAATTTACAAGACCTCATCAAACAGAAGAATTTCAAATTTATCTGTAGAAGACAATGTTACACCAACAGGCACATGCTCACTACTGCCCATGCAGAAAACAACCTGCAGTGTACTCAACTGTTGGCAGTTTGATACAAAGTATTATATGAAAGTAACAGACATTTATACGTGACTTGACATCCCAAGCGGCCAACTGTTCATTCAACATTCCAACACCTTAACCCTTTCATGTTACAGTGTTTGGTAGCTTTGGCAACACTTGTGTCAGCAAAAGAATTCTAACATCTCGAGATCAAATACTATTTATTTTCCTGATACTATCCTGTAAACTATAGATATAGCGGTTATATGGTTGACAGCTTTTCAAACCGGTTATCCAGATAACCGTTTCAGCACTAAATTAAATAAATTATGCATCAAAATAAAGGTTGGGAGGTATAGAACACGAAAAGATATATGAAATCAATTCATAGAGTTGACAGCAGGCACCACATATGATTCTCATCCAGGTTCCTCCTCAGAGTGGTCAAAACACCTGCAGTGCCACCTACTGCTGAGGATCGGATGAGCCCCCATTGAATGTATTAGGAGGAGGGATAAGTGTGGGAGCCGGGGTTCGAACCGTCAACCTCTAGCACACAAAGCAACCAATTTACCCTGAGACTAAAAGAACCAGACCAACCAGGCAGCATGGTAAATGGCCTTTATATCTCAACCGCTACGCTTGTATAGCACCTTAAGGGCCTATATAAGTAATGCAATTTTGTTTATTTTGAAAATGCTCACCTCTGATATTCCTTCAATTCAAATTAAATATACACAAAATGTACATCAAAATGAAGGTTGGGATGTATAGAACACGAAACACACATGCAATCAGCTCATAGAGTCGTCTGTAGGCACCACTGGTTCCAGGAAGTCTGCTGCTGTATTCGCACCAGAACTGATAATTTAATAATATTTCCCGAAAACAACTTGTGGCCAAATGTGCTTTACATATCCAAGAACAAAGCTAGAGGATCAAAATTCATCAAAACATGGCGACAGTGCCGCATGGGGGTAAATTCAAAAGCCTTTGCTTTTGTTTACGTATGAGTATACTTTCGATTTCTGGTCGACGTTATTGGATGGAAAAAGCATGGAAAAACAATGCCGTCCAAAATTAAATGATGAAAAAGATCGCCTTCATACAGAATACTGTTATAGGATAGAGATTACACAATTACCATATTCAATGCAAGGTATCATGACATCTGCTTAAATTTATTAAAATTCCGATTTTGTTTTTCGATGGAAATCCGTGGTATCGAGTGATTTGCGTATGTCTGTCGAGCATTGAAACCATCTTCAATAAAAAATGCAGACAGTGTTGTCCTTTTCCAAAATGCAGTCCTGTCGCTGCACTCGAAAGTGTTTTGAATGCCTAGCTTTGTTATTGAATATCTGAAGCACATTCGACCATGAGTTGTTCTTGCGAAATATTATTTTATTATCAGTTCTGGTGCGAATACGATAGCAGACTTCCAGGAACCAGTGGTGCCTGCTGTCAACTCTATGAGTGCATTGCATACATGTTTCGGGTTCTATACATCCCAAACTTTATTTTGATGTATAATTTGTGTATATTTTAATCTGAATTTAAGGAATATGAGAGGTGAGAATTTCAAAATAAACAAAATTCCATTACTTATATAGCCCCTTAATACTAGTACAGCTCCACTGCATGGGGAAACTGCCTCGTTTTATAATGGGGCTTGTCAGAAAATGCTCTAGACCCACCCTTCTCTTAGAGCACAAGCCCAAATGTTGAGAAATCCTGTCAACACCATTTACCAACCGCCTCCTGCCCCCCCCCCCCCCCCCCCCCCTGCACGCTGTATCTGGGGTGTAAGTGAACTGCAGCACAATCTAAACAGATTCTCTTAGAGCACAAGCCCAAATGTTGAGAAATCCTGGCAACACCATTTACCAACCTCCTCCTGCCCCCCCCCCCCCCCCCCCCCCCCCCCCGCACGCTGTATCTGGGGTGTAAGTGAACTGCAGCACAATCTAAACAGATTTCATTTAATATTAATGAAACTACATTTTAAAAAAAAAGGCAGGGTATAATTTGTAAAGGCTCATTACCTGCCGTGCCCGTGTACAATATTTGACCCACAGACGTTGACCAGTGGAAGCTGAGGCCAACTGAAATGTTCTCAAACCAAACATTCAAATGCATGTATGCCTTCTCGTTTTATGAATATTCTATTAATTCTGAGTAAAGAGGGTGTGGGCTATACCTCAAGATATTCACCATCATTTATTGAATATTTTTCATGTTGAAAAATTACTAGGAGAAATTGTTTCTGTTATTCGTTGTATGGGTGATTTGTAAATTAGGGGAGGCAATTCATCACATTCAAATATCTCTCACAGCATTTGACGCTTTCACAATTCGTTCCCCGGATTACATGACACAGCTAGGCGTAACCTACTTGTGAGCCCAGATGGCTCACTGTGTTTGGAAAATTAAAGAAAAATGCATACAAAGGAAAAATGGAAATGCTCTCTACAATTTATTTCGCAGAATTTATGTTCTGTTTGGTAGAGAATTATTTGATATTATTACCACTAAATCTATAAGTTACTAGTAGATTAGCATGCTTTTGGAGTGCTGTTAAAACTCCATAATATCAGGGACGTCATTCGACGAAGCCGGGCCGCGGGCGGATAATGGTATAAATAGTCATTAGCGGCCCGCGGCCCGGCTATTTTTAGATTCCATGGTCTTATGAATTACTCCCATTCGGATAATGTCCCTTTGTATTTCCGAACGGAAGTCGAACGCGCGATCGAAACAGAAATATCGAACCGACTTACTGATTATTTCTTCCAGCAATTCCCTAGTGCGGTTAGCTGTAACAGGGAGTGGTAATAATAGTAATAGCATAATTGTTGTCAGGCATCATGATTCATTAGCGGCCCTGCAGCAATGATGAACAGCCCTTGGGCTTATTAACAGCCCTCGTCTTCGTCTCGGGCCTTTAATAAACCCTCGGGCTTGTTCATCATTGCTGCAGGGCCGCAAATGAACCATAATGCCCTCCAAAATCATGTTATTGTTATATTTCCAAAAAATAGCGGTAGACCACATGAGTTGTTCAGCATAAAAATATCCCCATAACCTGTCTATTTTAACATGAATGGGTGGTTTCACCGTTTCACACTTAACGAAAACTCCTTTCTGAAAAATACATTAGACCAATAATATTAAGGGAAAAGGCCAAACGCAGCCAATGATATACTGAGAGTATTTGACATTTGTAATTTTTGAAATCCCTCGTACTGAGAAATAAAAGTAGAATGTTCTGCTGGTGGTAATGACGGAGTAAAAAAATAGCTTCTCAGTGGCCAAGCTCTTCTACTTATTCTCATTATGAATTTCTGGATTGGCTTTTAGTAACCGTTTACCCAACACGAATAACAGACAACAACTCTAAAAAATTCTTTATTAACAATTTCAATTTTCTGTCTCCAAAACTTTGATTATGACCCTTGTTGAATTCAACGAGACAATTGTTTGTTTTTTTAAATTATACTATCTGAATGGCGAGTTTTGTAACCAGCGCGGGCGTTTTGGTGTTTTTTTTTTTGTTTGTTTCTTTTTCTTCTATTTTTATTTTTTTTTTTTTTGTTTGTTTTTTATTTTGTTTGGTTTTTTCTTTTCGTTTTCCTTTTTGTTCTTTTTTGCTGCTCTCTTGGATAAATTGTAAAGGGTCATGGTCCAATGAAATAACTGATTTTTTCCTCTCTAGACGCGATCGAATTATCACAGAATTTACGTTACCTCTCTAAGTCGTTTTGACGGTGAAGAATATAGACAAGAATGTCACTTCATAAAATAATGAGCATCCGTCTAGTTAGAAAATTAACGTGTGAAAACCACTAGTCAAGGAGCCGGGACAACAGCTGCTTCCAGCAAATCAAGTTGTACCTTTTCACTTTAACTGTGCTAAACGCGCCTTCATTACGCTTCGTGACTGTTTTGAAGCAAAAAACAATTACATTATCTTCAGGCTACAAATAAGTGGGCACTGACGGTTGATTCCACAGTGATGTCTTTGCCAAACACTTTGAACCTGTACAGAATACAAATCATACCTGTTTACTATAAGTTAAGCATTTCTAAGATATGCAGCCTGTGATTTTTTTCAGTCTACTCGAATATTTGTAAGGAGGTTTACCATTGTCAAAATTAGTATTTTGCGAGTACTCTTATCACAATGACATCATGTATGGGCATTTCTTGATTAATGCAAACGAATAATTTAGCTAATAAATATTTGACATTTTTTCTTGTGTAGGAGATGAGCAATAAAATTAAACAGATACTGGCATGTCCGATTCGTTCAAGTTCTGTCACACAGCGATCTGTGCAGAACTATGCGGTGCAGTGAAGACATTTTCTAGATGTTTCACACGTGCAACAGACGATGTTCCGAGTGAACTGTTGTTTAAATTACAAATCAGTTTACGATTTGATCTAAGATGGAGTAACCGCGACCTTTATCTGATTTATTGAGTATTTGTCCCCTGACGTCGTGGGAGATTTATTTACTAAACTTGTTATCATTAAAAGTTCCGTGTTCATTTCACGACGTGGGTTTAGAGCTATGGGTTGGGTCTTATTAGAGCATACACGTAATTGTGATAAATACACAGAACGACAAGCGTGTGTGAATGGATTAATTGATATGGCACGAGTGCCAGCGCGGAAGGATAGAACGAGAGGCCACAGACCTCGAGTTTTATCCTTCCGCGATGGCACAAGTGCCATATCGATTAACCCATTCACACGTGCGTGTCGTTCTGTGTTCATTACACGCCTTCACGTTGATAAAAGCAATTATTAAAAAGACACTCAATAATTCATTTGACGACTATCAAAAGAAGAACACATTTTATCGCCAACCAACTTTACGAGGGGAATCCATGTTACTATTTCTTCCCCAGAGTTCCAATGTGTTCTATGTGCCTGCTGGCACATAGAACACATTGGAACTCAGGGGACGATTTTCAGCTATCGCTAGCCATTCAAATTGTAATTGTGTTGCACGATTTGTAGAAAATTCCAGTGAAATTTCTCTTCTATTTAAAAATAATCTGTAAACGATATCCGTTCCGCACAGATTTTGATTTTCCGCATAGTTTAGTGTTGCTGTAGATGGGGATTTCATAGAACAGGCATGTAATAAATTGACGGTAACATGGTCTGAGGTTTGCGGCTAGTAGAGTATGTTCAGCCGAGACGCGATATTACCATCAATCCATCACAATAACTTATAATATTACACGTTCCACATTTCTCGCTATCTTATAAGGGAACACATAATAAATATGTATGCAACAAGTATCAGACAATTATTATTGCTAACAAGTGCTATCTTTCTCCTTCTCTTCGTTCAACAGGATTCAACAGTCAACGATACATTGCTTCACACCTGCTTATGCCTGGAGTTAGAAGACTTTATTGCTGTTTCCCAATGTCTATAAGGAGAAAACTTTGGATGGAACCATCCGATTCGGTGAGGATATATAAATAACTTCGTAGTGTGTGTTTTTGGCAACACTATGAATTGTATAACCTACGAGGCAATCACATTGCGCCAACCTACATACAAATCCAATCTAGGGATTAAAGCCGGTCACGATACCACGAAAATTTATAGCACGAATTGAAGCCCTGGAACTGAGGTAAGTAGAACAACCTGGCAAGTTGTCCCAGACTGAACCCTGTGAAAAATAGTGCATACCAGTTTATGTATATAGGACTAACGCGTGTCAACGTAATATGTTAAGGTTTTGGACACAGTATTTCTTGGATGGGATTTCTGGCACATGGCTGATCAGGGAAAACATGGTCAGTTTAATTGGGAACTTTACTGCCTATTTCACATTGTGAATGGAGCAGAAATTCGACCCTGAAAGGCCGAGATAAAACCCCGTTTTTCATTTTGCATTTGTACCAATCAGAAACATATATCCTGTTTGATAAATTTCGGGGAAATCTTTCCGAAAAGTTATAATGCATATTATTGTGAGTCAAATAATTTCGAAGCTGACGAGAATTGCTCATGGTTAACAAAATTTGCCATCAACGTCAAGGGAGTTAACTCTACGTTTAAATATATTTATTTTGGGAATATTGTACAATGAACACGATAAAAGACAAAAAAACAAACAAATTATTTCCCATTTCTCGCACCCATGCCATCATTTTAGGAAAAAGCTTTCTGTTTGAACTTTCCATCAACCATTTACACAACACGACACAGGGCGACACTCACAATTAACCCTTTGATACTTTTGTACGTCTTGTGACGAACGAAATCAAACAGTGTGTTGATAATTGATGGTCATTTGTTTTTTATTATTTTTCGATTTTTGAAAGTTTTAACCCCCAATTCCTATTTTCTCGGTGACAACCGTTGAGCCAAATGTTATCGCAGCTTAAAATACTAATATAATCCTGCAGTCTAGACTTCTTAACTGGTTGAGTGCTAGAAGCCACTATCAGGGCTTTCAAAAAAATGAGGATAGCAGAGCAAAAGACAACACTTTCCTTACTAATATTTCATATTCAGTCAAACACAAATAATATTTTGTTTATATAAATTTGCTTTATTACAAATTATTGGCGAGTGTCTATAGGCACTCTTCAATAATTTGTATTAAAACAAGTTTTGAATAACAAATTCAGACCACCCAAAATAATCCAGCCCTCAACCAGTTAATCGCTAATGTGAAAAATATGTCATTTGTACTTTCCGACGTTTGACGTCGCATTTTGAAAAAAACGTTGAAGAAACTGAATTCCCAGTGGTGTTTGAACGTCAGGATAATTAACCCTTTACCTAACATGAAAAGCAGACGACACTTGCAAAACAAATTCTTGAATAATTAATTTTTTTCATTTTTTGTCTCAAAAACATAGGTTATGACCCCTCGTTGGAACGAGCTCGACGAGCTCGTCCCAACGAGGGGTCATAACCTATGTTTTTGAGACAAAAAATGAAAATATTTTGAAAATTAATTGGCGATTTTTGAGAAGAGCGCTGGCCGATTTTTGCCGTTACGTTGGGTAAAGGGTTAAAGTCTCAAACAGTTAAGCAAGATAAAGCTCTTAAATAGCTGTACCCCCCTCCCCCACATACACACACCCTCTCGCCTGTGTCTGGTTAGCTCTGCCGCGACTTTGCTAACGGCATTATTGCCTTGGCAAATTTCAGTTGCTGAAGACTTCTTGTCAAAATAGCTTTCAGATAAGCATGTGTATGTGTGCAAAAAACAGTCAGTCACCTTCATGTCTTAGTCGTGTAAACACAAGTCGCATCACGCAATATTTGAAGTCAGCTGCAGGCCCAATTATTATATCCCAAGTTTAACTCTCTGCACGCTGGTGTCGAAATAAGGACATTCAAAAGTAGCAATGGTGGAACTGGAAATTTAACCAGTTCAATCTTGTTTGACAGAGCTCAATAAACTCAGTCAAAGAAGACTGCTTTAACCCCCTTCACTCTGATGTCAAAATACCAAAATTTGAGGAGGATGTTTTTTGCCATAATGCATCTAGAAATTTAACCAATTCAATCTCGTTTGACAGAGCTCAATGAGCACTGTCAAACGAGATTGAATTGGTTAAATTTCTAGTTGCATTATGGGAATCTTTTTCTGCCTGAAATTTAGATACTTTGACATCAGTGTTCAGGGGGTTAACGGGAAAACTGCAGATAGAAAGTTGTTCCGCGGTAAGAGCGCAAGCTGAAGTATATACATTCCCAAAACACCGATTACAATTCATCAAACGAGAACAAACTTCCCACGAAGTTTGGTTTCAGTACATGTTGAATTCTACCTTTCCTTTGAAGTACAGTATTTATTTATTTATTTATTGGTGTTTAAGGTCACATACTTATGCACAATGGTCGCTCAGACGGTCACCCATCCGAGGACTAACCGGGCTCGACGTTGTTACTTCGGTGATCTGACGAGAACCGGTTACCGCAACGCCACCGCGCCCCCCTTGAGGTACAGTAAAATATTTGGAGATGATCATTTGTGAAAAACGTTGGTCAGCTTCTTGAAGGTAATTTCTGCAGTAGCGTAGTCAGGGGTGGGGGGGATGCCCCACTAAAATTACAGTCCCCCCCCCCCAAAAAAATGGGAAAATTGAAGCACCCGGGTGTCCCATATTCAGTCTCAGGGAATTAAATTTTAAAAATTTCCTCGGGGAGCCCTCCGACCCCCTCAAATGGGAGGACCATATCCCCCCCCCCCCACCTACGGTCGTCGGATATACCTGAGGCATAGATCGGCCCCTCAGAAAAAGATTATGCCTCCCCCACCCCATAGGAAACCCTAGCTACGCCCCTGCTCCACTGTATTGAAGCGGATAACAAACTCTGTCGTCTTTTGAAGCACATCTGTGTATTTAGAATGGTCACCACATCTCCACACTTATTCATATGTGAAGGATAGTGTGCATTTTTTGCCATCTATTTTTTTTATAAAAATCACACCTCCCGTCAATAGTCGGCCATAAATTCACAAAGGAGATCAGCAATACAAAGCACTTTCATGTGACTAAAATTATATGACCAGAACCCTGCGAAAATATGTTTTATCTATTGACTGTGAAGTAAACGGAAATTTTATTGGTCAAGAGATAAACTATATAAACCCGTATCTTGTGGAAAACGTCCGAACCCACGATATTTCCGCTCACCCACACGAAAATTTTCAGTATCGTGTATTTGTCTCGTTCCGAAATTTCATATCGTGTGTTGACGTCATCACTCGGACGTAAATATCATGGCAGACAAAGTTCGCCTGGGTGCAATAATAGTAGGAGTATGCCATTATTCAACAAATGCAGCATTAAGAGTGTTACTCTTTACCTAACATGAAACCAGACGACACTTGCAAAAGAAATTCTTGAATAATTCATTTTTTGTCTCAACAACATAGGTTATGACCCCTCATTTGAACGAGCTCGATGAGCTCGTTCCAATGAGGAGTCATAACCTATGCTTTTGAGACAAAAAATGAAAAAGCATGAAAATTAATTGGCGATTTTTGAGAATAGTGCTGGCCGGTTTTGTCCATTACGTTGGGTAAAAGGTTAATGTGTATTTTGCAGACCCAGAGAAAGGAGAGGGGTGATTGAAACTTAAAACTGATCTAAGCTTGTTCCATGTCTATTTATAATAATACATTCAATTTATTTTAGTTTACACCATGCTTCCCTACCAAACAAATGGGATCCAGAGTATGTGCAAACACTGACAGTCTTAGTTGTCAAAGGATAAAATCGTCCCCTTGTCTTTTCACATAATACAGGCTTTTTTACAGGCATACAGTGAAAGCTGCTGTGGGGATTTCTCCAATGAGTCGTTATAATTGGTTCGCTTTTTCGTAAGTTGAATGACGAGATATAAATTTTCGGGCTCATTTTGGCTGGAAAACAATGTGCTTATCTACAGAGAAGCAACCGAAGGGTCACATTGACGTTCTATTTTCTAAAAATTGTCCCAGGGACACCCCCAGATCCCCTTCGCACCGTCCCAGTGAGAGTAATGCTGAAATCAGTTGGGTTAAAGATCAACCCAAATCAACTGTGTTGAGTGGACCCAGTTGATTTGGGTAAATTTGGAACTCAACTGATTTTAGAGTGTTGGATATCACACGTCCCTCGTGCTCGTCCCCAACTCGTCACGACGTGCACCAGATAATATTTTTTTTGGCAGACGATATGGTGGTAATGTCAGAAAGCGAAGAGGGGCTAGTGAAAATGGTGGGAATTGTTGGGAAATATGGGACCAAATGGAGACTCGAACCAAATGAAAGCAAAAGCAAAGTTATACCAGTGGGCCGTAAAGTGGACCCTACACGAAGGTGGAGAGTGGGGGAGTTCTGTATTCCCGAAGGTGGCAGAAAACTTCTTAGCGTAGGAGAGACAGGTGACTATGGGTATCTGGGGTAAATATAAACATTGAAGGATGATGAGGATGCGGTAGCGTTGCGCTCGGAGCCCAAGGTTTGTGAGTTCGAACCCCAGCCGGGGAAACGTAACGTAATGCAATACCGGCGTGGATTCAAAACCACACTATTCCTCCATAGTGCCATGTTCCGGGATGGTGCTATGCTCGTGGTGAGGATGTAAATGGCTGTCCCGTGTGCAGTAATTACTGTGCACGTTAAAGAACCCCACTGTGGCAAAACAGATGCAGCTCGGTAAAATTCCCCCGATTCCCCCTTGTATATAGTGTAGTTCATTACCTGTATAAGAACCCTCACAATGAATCAATCAGGGTCCTCCGAAAAATCAACGGAGGAGTGACTGTACAAGTGCATTGAATCGTGCAACTACCGGAATAAAACGGGTGTAAGACGCGAACTGCAGCTTCAGTCCAACGAAATATACCTGAGATGATTCTGGTGATGTAGGGTTCTCACAGCGTGCTCCGAAAAAATAACGGAGGAATTTCCAAATAACATAGCATGACACAGGAAGAGGCATCTACCGACACCACACATATAAACTGATTCTGAAGGGGAGGCGGGTCCTCAACCAAATGAAACTTATAGGGAGAAACAGTTTCATTAAGGTTTTCGTGGGGAAAACCATTTGAGAAATTGTGGGTCTGCCAAGTATAACATATGGTACGGAAGTGGCCCCCTAAACCAAACGGCTGTAATGAGCTTGGAAACCCTACAGAACGATGCAGGCCGATTGATGACGGGGTCGAGTAATGCCGCAGCACGAGAAGCAATCAGGGTGAGCTTGAGTGGATGAGGATCAAGGACAGGATAGACTCATTTAATTATTTGGTAAATCTCTCCGACAGCCGATGGTGTAAAGTATAATTTTCCAGAGTATTTTCAACTCAAATACCAAGACAGGGGGGGGGGGGGTCCAAGTGAGGGAGCTGATAGAGAACTACCCATTGGAGATCTCGGACCTGGACGTGTGGGCAACCCAGGGTAAAAAAATCGTCAGAGAAAAAGTCATGGAGGATGGTAACCTTAAGTGGCGAGAGGGGGTCAAATCAAATAGGTATTTGGGTGACCTGCGTGATAAAGGGAAGCCTGTTTTTCAGGAGTACCTTGATGGCACCTTTGGGGGTCACTGTTGTTCAAGCTGAGGTCGTGATCCCTGGAGCTGAGGGGACAAAATGGGAAAAATAAACGAAAAGGAGTGCCAGATGTGTAATTTAGGCGTGGTGGAGACCCTGTAACACTCTCTTCTAGAATGCCCACCCAATATACCAGTTTTAAAGAATAAGATTCACTGGGAATATAATGGGGAAGTGGGATGGGAGAATGAAGGACATGTGGTTAGTGAGTGTCTCAAAGGAGAGGGTTAATATGCTAATCGGAGAAATTGGGAAGAATGGAGCAAGGGATGTCATCAAGCAGTTCGTCTCCGAATGTTTGGAGGAAAGAAGAAGCGTGGGAATAGCCAGGCAATTGGGAGCACAGGGATAACCAAGGCCGCCTCACCCGAGAGCCGCGACAAATCAGCGGCCGACCAAAGTGTTATTATTAATGCCTCGCATCATGATTCATGACTGAAATGTGATGCCCACCAACGTGTGTCTGCACCAATGTACCGCACATACTACCGGTTTGTTGATCGTCATTTCTCATTATACATTTCAGATAAACTCACAGACTATGTACCCAATATTAACAGAACAAATAGAGAGCAGGGACTCGGAGAATGGCGGCGAAGATGGACTAAGAAGTACCAGTGGGCTATTAACGTAGATTAGAGAACCCACGTCTTTTGTAAATATGTAATGTACCACCTGTCATTACTAAGAACAGCATACGCTGATAAAATCATGTCTTCACTTCAGAAACACTGACTTTGAATTATATGTATGTAAAATGCGGTAGACGACAGAAAGGAGATGAAGAACATGACTGTGGCAACCATTTTTGTTATACCGGCCACTTTTGTTATACCTCACCAGTTTTGTAACAGCGATCGCCCATTTTTGTTATACCTCACCACTTTTGTAATAGAACTCCAGCTTTTGTTATAGTACATTAGACCCCACTGGACATACACCCTCTATAAGTCTACCAAGGCCTTATGTGGTAAGTTTCGCCAAATGAAAAATTATACCACATTAAACATTTTAAAATAACAACTAGATTGTGGTTTACCACATTATCCCAGAATACAACTTAAGGATGTCCTGGACGCAAGATTTGCCACATTAGGTACAAAATGTAAACACGGACGGACGGACAGACGGATGTACTTGTGAGGTGATTTCAGTGTTAGATACGGGTAAAATTTTGCACCTGCGACTATTTTTGCACTTCAAAAGTGAGTGTTTTGAGGGCCGCTCCTCAGAAGAGGGGACTGGACCAGTGGTTAAATCACCGGTTTGCACAAGTAACGTCTGTACGCACAACTTGTTCACACACGTACATCTGAAGTAGCCTGAACGGACAGACGGACGGACTGACAGACAGACAAGTGGGTGGGATGGCGGGTGGGAGGGAGAGAGGGCTTCGGTGAGCTTCCGGGTGATCATCGGGCAGGCAAGCAAGAAGGCAGGCAGGCAGTCAAGCGGACAGGCCGGCCGGTCAGCAGGTAGACAGCTGGCAAGCATGCAGGCCATCGAATAAAAACGAATTTGTGTTTCCCTTTTCCTTACATGTACGTTTCAAATACACCCCAACTCCAACGAAAATCACTTTCATCAAACACACGTTAGAATAGGGGCGAATGCAAGTTTTGATTTTAAGTATTACAAAAGCTGGCAATTTATATAACAAAAGTGGCTAGCTGTTTTTTTTTATAACAAAAATGGGCGATTTCTATAACAAAAATGGTGACCTCAAACTATAACAAAAGCTGGCGTTCTATAACAAAACTGGTGAGGTATAACAAAAATGGGCGATCGCTATTACAAAACTGGTGAGGTATAACAAAAGTGGGCGGTATAACAAAAGTGGTTGCAACACACGACGAGAGACGCATTAGTGAACCAGCGCTTTGACTCTTTACCTAACACGAAAAGCAGACGACACTTGGAAGCAAAATTTTTGAAGAACTATTTTTTTAAATTGTTTTTTGTGTCAAAAACATTGGTTATGACCTCTCATTGGAACGAGCTCAACGAGCTCGTTCCAAAGAGGGGTCATAAGCTATGTTTTGAGACAAAAAATGAAAAAAAATAATAATAATTAAATGGTGATTGTTGCGAATAGCGCTGGTCGGTTTTGGTTGTTACGTTGGGTAAAGGGTTAAAATGGTCCTGCGCGGGTTCTGTTCCATTAGTAGAAGAGCTGGGAGGTTTTGGTTTTTTAGATTCGGTTTTAGTTTCTGGAAAAAAACACTAGGTTTCGGTTCAGTTTTTTTATGTGTTAAGAACGTACGGAAAATTACACTTCAGGCTCCTTAACTTGGAAAAAATCCACAACAGTTTGTGCGACACCTCTCACCACAAAAGCCCTGTCTGCACGTTACTCTATTGGCTTCAGCCTCACTTTCCTTTGAGCATTATAATGGGTTCCAGGGGATCAGTTGCTATTGAGCTAAAAACAAACATTAATTACAGTTAAAACTAGAAATCCTGTCACGAACTGTGCGCTCATCTCGGCTTAATTGCGCGTAGGAATTGCGCGCAATTGCCATATCGAATGGCATCCAAAGCACGACAGATTTTCCCGGCTACTCATAGCAAACACAGGCAATGTTTCTGCCAATGGACCTCCGGGTTACCCGGAGGTCCATTGGCTGAAACATTGCTTGTGCACAGGCCATATGTACAGAATTTGATAGCCTTACTGTGGTCTTAACGCGTAGATTAACGCGATGATCGACGTGCTATTGGGCGCATTTCATGACCGGACTTCAAGTTTTAACTGTAGGGTAACAAATGAATAAGGTTCTGATGTAATCTATGTTGTGTTCGCATTTTCACATTGTCTCCCTTTTTGACTCGTTAGGTGAATCAATAAGGGTGAATATGTGACAATGAGAACACGGCCTCTTTGCCTGACAGATGAACTGACGGGAGTCCATACGGGCCGCAAGTCCAGTTCCCTCCCAGAAAGATATTCTTATCAGTTTATGCACAAAACACAGTGAAGCCGTTCGGGTGATTTGCCGCAAAACCAGTGGCGATTGGGCCAAGAAACGTCAACGGGGAATGCACCAAGGGAGCCCCAGACCCGGAGATAATTTTGATTTTTCGAACTAAACGAACGCGGCTTCCTTGCGTCTGACCGATCAATGGCAGTCAACATAGAGTCAGCATAGATGACATTTTGATAGTCATGTCATCTTCATCGATGAATGGTTCTACCGGAGGTGGAGAAGGACCCACCAGGAAGACCATAGTTTGGCCCAGTAGGAGAACATTTTGATTTTTGAAACTGAAGGAAGGCTTTTTTCATTCATCTGAGCGATCAATGGAAGACTAGACTCCTGGTATATCGAAATGCCCTCTATGTGGACTGCAATAGCAATCCACAGAGAGGGCATTTTGATATACCTGCCGTCTGTGCAATCAGATCCATTTCGCCTTTTTGTCATTTTCACGAAATTTCACGTACCAACAGGTGTTGGGCTGCATCAATTTTGGAGGCCCATCGGGAACCCATGGGGGGGGGGAGGGGGTGGGGGGGGGGTGGGGAGGAGGGCACCGAGAATTTTCCCGGTGGACCATAGGAATTTCCGCCGCAATACCCTGAACCGAAACAAGAAAATCAAGAATCCGCCTAGCTCTATATAATTTGTAGTGGTTTTTATCACAAAGTTTGCATTTTAAATTGACAGTATTATTCTTTCAGATCTCATCAAGAATTTTGTTACTAACCACGTTCACTAATCATAGAAGGACAAGCACAGTCAGGGGCGTTGCCACAATAGTGGGGGTAGGGTGTTTCGCCCCCCACCATTCATCAAATTTACTGTATTTGGAAATTCGAAGCTCTAAATGGAAGAAGTTGAACATTTCAGACATTGCGCAAGTGGAATTTTTTCAAACCTGTCTTGAATTTGGCCAAAATATGGACTTTTTAGACTGAAAAGTAGTGAAAGCCACCCTAGTATTGATGGAAAAGTAGTACAAACCCCCCAAATATTGATCGAACTTGGAATTTGTGACAACCGTGAGACTTATTTGGATAATTTACATTCAAGGTAGTGTAAAAATGGAATTCTGCGTCTTTAAACCTGTAGGTGAGAAATTTTTACTCAAAGTGGGGAAGGGGTGCTAATAGAATTTCCCATTTTATAGTGCTTGTTGGAATTTTGCGTTTCGTAGAGGAAGGGACGCCATTGGAAATATAGAGGTGGACAACCCATCTTCCCACCCCACTCCCATCCGAGACCCATTAGTAACGACCAATAACCTAAGGCATTCTAATGAATCTACATCAAACCTGCCTTTTTTGGTCCTGTCATCGTGAGTGGTACGAACAATTTGTGCCTGTCGCATCGTCATCCAAAATTTGGTGCCTCACAGGGTTTAATGTCCCAGTAATAGTGTGGTGTAACTTTAGTGTCACAGAATTTCTTAATGTTATATATTTAACCCTATACCTAACATGAAAAGCTGACGACACTTGCAAAAACAATTCTTGAATCACTATTTTTTTTTTATTTTTTGTCTCAAAAACATAGGTTATGACCCCTCGTTAGAACGAGCTCGACGAGCTCGTTCCAACGAGGGGTCATAACCTATGTTTTTGAGACAAAAAATGAAAAAAAATAATGAAAATTAATTGGCTATTTTCTATGATAGTACTGGCCGGTTTTGACCGTTACATTGGATAAAGGGTTAATTATTTACAAGATATGATTTTCTTTCTCAGGGGAACAGCACAGATAGTGTCTTGGCTAAGGACACGATGCAGATGATTCGTTAAGAGTCCCGAGAATCTTCGAGAAATTAATAAATGTGGATCCGAGATTAGTAATTGATAAAGGTATACGGTTAATATTTGAATCTGCCCTCCATATACAATGGGACCTCGAATTATTTATAATAAATCGGATAATTGTCGCTCGTAAACCTCAGTTCACTGTGCACTTTCTTGTCCGACTAAGTGTTTTTCGGCCTTTTCTGCGACTTCTCCCAGTTATCATGAACAACCCAAGAACACCCAACGGTCATGTAATACACCACTGTAAAGCTTATTCATTCCCCTTTCCATTGTTGATACTGGGTATTGTTAGATACGTTGTGTGAATCAAATTTGAGGGGGGGGGGGGGACGAAGATGAGTGCTATCGTTTTCGAAAAGCGAGTTGTTTACCTTGTTAATATTTATATACCATCATAGGGACACGTCAGCATAGATTCAAAAATGGTATCAAATATCATTTTTCTTTCGATTTCCCAGCTTGTGCCGAGTACCTGTGACTTAGAGGAACTATAATCCTCACAGAGTAACACTCCAAGTACATCACCAAGGCATGCCTTCGACGAAGGCATGCCTTGATGGTGTAGTGGGAATATTTATTTATTGGTATTTAAGGTCACATACCTACGCACAATGGCTAATCGTGACCATGAGAGTTTTACGGGTGGAGGAAACTGGAGTAACCGGCGAAAACCACCGAGTAGCGACGAGCAGCTGTCAGTTCCTCAACATTCTATAACTCTGTTCAATCTCTCCTCGAGCAGGGTTACAGCGGTTGAAAACATGTGCACCATAGACGTGCAGTACGCCTTAGTACACGGCGTCATCGTGCCCCCATGTATAGGCAACCGGGATAAAGTGCCTTGCCAAAGGACATAACGGGGATCGAACTCGAGACCTCTAGCATAGAAGTTCAACAGTCTTCCACTGAGACACCGCCCTCCCTCGGGAATATTTTATCAGTTGGGACTTGAGCCATCACAGTCGGAACAAATCAGGTTTATAGAACCCCAATCCCCATCGATCGTCTTCAAGACGCCAAATTCGATTCGAGTTCGAATAATAAACATGATTTGAGATTCGATTCGAATCGAACATATGCGGACCCTAGACCCGGTCAAGATCGAACCATCGACTACTCGGTCTCAAGCCCATTGCGCTAACCAATGCAATCAGCGCGCACCAACATTAACAGTTTGACCGCTATATGATTTTCTAAGTGAAAATTTGTTCAGCAATATTTGTTTTGTTACGGTTTATTGGGGAGTGCCTATAGGCCAAAAAGCACTCTCCAATAAATTACAAACCAAAGCACATGCTAAGAATATACAAATTTTATCATGGCGTCCACACGCTTTATTGAAACTCAGATGTGGGCTTCCAGAACTCGACCAACTACATGAGCAGCGGCGACGCCATGGAGGGGTATGTGGGGGGTACTTACCCCTCCACTTTTTTCGCCAAACGTAGTAAAACAATACTATCACTTTAATTTTTGTTGCATTGAACATTGCGGTGTAATGGTCGGTATGCTTAATCCTATATTCCCAAGTGCACTAAATCAGAGGCGTTTTGAAATTATGTTTGCCCCCCCCCCCCCCCCCCCCCCCCCCCATAGCCCCACACACACGCTAGCTGCAAACAACAAACAAGAGTCGAGGGTCCAAATTGCAACAAGGTATGCCGCGTTTAAACGGACTGAAACATAGTGCTTAAGAGTATTCGATGAATGCTAGAATCGAGAGCGTGCAAGGCATCCGTTTGGAATTCCGCCAAAAGCAATTTTAAAAAATAAATAAAATTTAATATTTTAGAAAAATTCTCAAAGGTATAACTCAATGAAATCATGCAAATATGAATATCATTGGAACCGGCTTGTTCAGCCGGTTCCAATGATGTCCATATTCGCATGATTTTGTTGCAAAACAGTTAAAACTTTTCTCACCTTAGGGAAAGGACCCCCCCCCCCCCCCGAAACCCACCCCAGCTCGGCGCTGCACAATTCCCAACTGTACCCCCTCACTTTTGTAACTCTGGCGCAGCCACTGTACCTGAGATCTCAAAAGTAGATGGAATTAGGCATCCCCCAACACACAAATCAGGACGTATTCATGCAATTCATTTCGGATTTTAATTTCAATGCCAGTGAAAATTAATAATAATTAAAAACATGCGGGGTTCTGTGGTCCAGTTTTGAAGGCCTCAATAAAATAATGTGTTCAAGGACTCAGAAGATGGTGGAATGGAGGAATAACTTATGTGTGGGATAACATAAAAGATATTTTGTATATTTTTATATTTAATATAAAGTTTATCATGTTCGCGTTTGTTTTTTTCTGATTATATCATCACCTCCCTGAAGCCAATTGTTCATCCTAATTGTATAAGTAAATATTTGGATGTAGTTTGGGGAAAATATGTGGTTGAGGGAACAGATTCGTTCAGACAGGGGCAACGCGAAGATGGCAGATTGGGGTAGGGGAACCGGATTTGTCCCGAATGTGATGGTTCAAGTCCCGACTGTCTAATATTTCATCTACGTCATCAAGGCACGCCTTCGTAGAAGGCGTGCCTTGATGACGTAGTTGAAATATTAGTCAGTCGAGATTATAGTTGAAAAATAATTGGAGAGGACCCGTATTCGAACTTGATATACTAGCTGGGTAATAGGTTCTTTTTTTTTTCTTTTTTTTATTAGGGTTTAACGACACATTAACAGCCAGGGTCATATCGTGTCGGTGACAGTTTTGAGTCTTTTGACAGTTTTACGGATGGAGGAACCGGGGTACCCGGAGAGAACCACCGAGCAACGACGAGCAGCTGTCAGCTCTCCAACATCGTAACTCTGAACTCTGCACCGCGACACAGGCAGGGTTAGATTGGTTGAAGACATGCGCACCATCGACGTGCAGTACGCCTTAGTACACAGCGTCATCGTGCCCCCATGTAGGCAATCGGGGTTAAGTGCCTTGCCCAAGGACACAACGCGGGAGCACGAATCAGTCGCTGAAATGGTCACCCATCCAACCGCGCTCGACGTTGCTCAACTTCGGTGATCTGACGAGAACCGGTTACCGCGACGCCCCCCCCCCCCTCCCCCTCCTGGGTAATAGGTATACCAAGTATTGGTTGAGATCAAATAATCCAAGCTGGAGTTATCTGCCGGAAAACAAAAATGTTACTAGACGGTCGAATTCTAAGTCGAAAAAGGGCCGTAACCCATGTAAAAATAATTGGACGGAACCCATATTCGAACTTTGCCTGTATGACTAGCTGGGTAATACACATTCCTTTGGTTGAGACCAAATAATCCAAACTGGACTTATCGATTGGAAAACAAAAATGTTAACCGACGGACAAACGGACGGACAGACTGATTACAAAATACGACCGTTTTTCAAACGTGCGTATAAAAACTCAAGACTCCTTGGAAATGTAGTGAATAAATAAATTTACATACAGCAGTCGTGAGTCAACTTCTTATTTTATTACCACGTACCGTGTCTGTACTATGCATTGTTCATGCTGGGCGTCAACAGTCTAAATCGGATATCAGGCCAACAGATCTGCATAATTTTGTATGACCGTCTTTGTGTGTGACACAAGTTCAACTTTCAAATCCTGTCTTTTAACCCAACCCGAACTGCAGGTGGCACTCGCAAAAACTTTCTTGAATGATTAAACATTATTATTTTCTGTCACAAAAGATTAACGTATGACCCATCATTGAAATGATCTCGTTGAGTTCGTTCGAATGAGGGGTCATAAGCTATGTTTTCGAGACAAAAAAAAATGAAAAGATAAGAAAATTTTAATGGCGAGTTCTGAGAAAAGAGCTGGCGTGTGTGCGTATTGAACTATTTCTACTCCTTTAGGAAGGGCGAGAATTTCGAGTTATCTCCCGTTTTTCACATGTGATTGTCTGCAAGGAGGAGATGTATTATTTGTCGCAAGATCATAAATAAAGAAAAAAGAACACTTTTCAAAGTTATATGGAACCATTAAAACAGTAACATATCCAAAATATGTTTATAGAACAAAGAAAATTAATTTTTGCTTTCATCAAATCTATGTCCGTCCATAGAACATGTTTAGGACTTTGAAGTTACCCCCCTCGGACTTTTTCTAATAAGTTATAAGGTGATGTACTGGGATAAAAAGTGAAATTCAAGTTTAAGATCACACATTTCTGCCCAATGGCTAATATCAACATCGAGGGTCAAATCGTGTCTGACAGTTTTACTGGTGGAGGACGCAGAGAGAACCACCGAGCAAAGGCGAAAAACTGTCAGACTCAACAACTTACTAACTCGACACAAGCAAAGTTAGCGGCGGTTGAAGGCAAGTGTCACACCGACGTTCAGTACGACTTCGTTCACAGCGCCACCGTTCCCCACGAGCGCAAACGTACCCTACAGCGCCGCCGT